>SKCR01019095.1:0-43506 GCA_019454045.1 Zanthoxylum bungeanum | reverse complement strand
TAAGAATTAGCTGATCAGAGGGACATTGACCAGGCCGCCAAGAATATCGTGGATAGTTCACTTCAGGTATGGCGAGGATGCAAGTTAAGAATTATGAATTGATATCCAAGTGATGACTGCCCAGAGGCTGCGCTTAGAAAAATGGTCTTTATATAGACGATGAGCAAAGGGGCTGCGAAAGTGATCCTGAAGAACAGAGTTACGAGAAATGTTTTTCGAATGAATCATCTTTTTAGGCATCTAGAACACACAAGAAAACACATTAAAAAAATGGCAACAGATGAGGAGAAAATAAGTGTGTAAGAGCTGTGACACGCTCAAAAAGTAATTCTTTACTCCCTAGTGTAAGAGTGTCGAAGTAATAAAATAACTCGGTAAGTCCAGGGTCGATCCACATGAATAGATTTAGTAAAATAAAATTATAAGTAAAGAGAAAAGAAAAAGATCTGATTTGTTGAAGTAGTTGAAAACTTTTAAGTTAAAATGCAATAATAAAATGAAATGTTGGAGTTAGGGGATCCATTTTTAATATTTCAAATCTAGAAATCTCACTTTTTATAATATATAAATTGTCATTGTTACCAACTTATTTTATTTTAGGAATTAATTATGCCAAAAATATATAAAACAAACACTATAGATGGTGTTCATTTCTGTCTATAAAAAGTCTAGTTATGTACTTAGTTATGTCAAAACATATAACACCAGTCATATAGGCAATAACTAAATAAAACCAGCCATATAGGCGGTAGCGAAATTAAAACCAGCCATACAGGCGGTAGCCAATTTTGTCAATAATTAATCTAGATCTAAATCAAGTTATCATTAGATTATAATTTATATATTATAATATAAGCGAGATTAATCTAAGTTCTCATTATAAAAGCTTCATCCTTTACCCCAGCAAAAAGAAACTAGCTACTCATTTTGTAATTAAAAATACTCGTAATTTTATTACTGAAAGAAAAAGATATTACGGAAAGCTTAAATAAATAAACACATAATATACTCTCTTCCAAAATAAATATAGAAATCGGAAAGAAAGAATGAAAATTTCTTTTGCCTGAGGCGTCAATTTATAGGCTGAGAAAGGTCCGCGAGCGCGACGCCAAGGATGTGCGCGTCGCGATGCTGCTATAGTTGTATACACGTGTCGAAAGATTAGGGCATCCCGATGCTAAAGTCCTGCGTGTCACGACGCGCTAGCGGTGCCCGCGGTGTCTTTGTCTTCATGGGCGTGTCGCGTCGCTAAGTCTTTGGCGTCGCAACGTGGATGCTGATTTTTCATTTTTTCTCTTTTCCAAGTCTAGTTTTTCCTGTCGAGCTTCCCAGCAGTATTTTACCTACTAAATAACAAAAATACATAATAAAAATATACAAAACATAATGTACAAGATTATTTCATAAATGTGCCAAATTAAGGGGATTAGTGAAACCATGAGTGTTAAATGATTGATTTTTTGAATAATAAATATGCACTTTTAGTGTTCATCAAGCTGGGCATTCGAACGGCGTTCTTACGCGTTCGAACCTCAACGATTTCAGGGAAAATAAAATCAACCTAGAGACATGCAATCCCCATAAAAACACGAATAAAAAATAAAGCACTCACAAAACACAGAGAAATAGAAGCGGAAACTCAATGATTGAAACCCAACCACTAGTTTAAATCCAAAAATGAGAAAAGAAATCCCTAAAAAAAATGAGACTTAAGAAGACGAATCACCTTGGTGGAGGAGATGAGTCTAAAATAGAGGAAGATGAGGACCTCACAACACCAGATCTTGCTGGAAAAGAATAGGATAAAGAGTGGAAAGAAAAAGAGTCACAAATGAGATAGAGAAATGGGAGTTATGCGAACGTACAATAACCTAAAAAGAAAAAAAATACCCAGCATTCGTTCGAACGGACGTCGAACGCGGTTCGAACACATGGATTCAGCAAAAAAACATTCTAACGGAAGGAAAACAGAACTCGAATGAATAGGGTCTGAAAGAAAACGTTCGAACGGTAAATGAATGGAAGTCGAACTCAGACAGTCTTATAAGAACCCAAACACTACTCAAATACCGGACATCATCTAAGGAGTCCTAGAGAAAAGCGAAAATGGAAAAACATGTCACCCACACTAGGTGAACAAGGCATGAATGAGATGAATATTAATAGCTAAGTATAGTTGGGTCTTGAGCGAAAGAAATGTAGGCAACAAGATGAAACTTAAGATCTGAAATTATAGATTGAATTAAGCACTAACCCAGAGTTCGAACTTAAGAACTTACGAAACGCACCGAGTGGTATTCAAACCCAGTGCCACTAGGACCTAATTAAATTATGTTATGGACCCATTTTTAAAATTTGATCTCATGAGCATATATCTCTTTCGAGTAAAGGGTTTTTCCCTTGTCTTTTGATGCTTTTACATGAGTCGTAAAAAAAATCTATTCATTCAATTATTATTTTTTTTATTTTTTTTTTATTGATTTTGATAATATGATAACTAAAGAGGGAGCAAAATCATCAACTAGTCAAAGTTCATACCAAACAGAGGTCTTAGTAAGGAGAGTTATTGTCTGCCAATCCAAGACACCATCATGCGACCAAGTTTCATAAAAAAATAATGAGTGATATATGCCACGCACCAGCAATATTGAGAGATAATAGACACCACAGATGCACACCAAGCCACATAATGGGGAATCATGAAACACACCAACCTGCTAGACTTGGATCACAAGAGATGGACAGAGAAGATGTGTTTCAGTGCGAGATTTTTTCTGCTTTAAAAAAATCCTCACAGAAGAACAATAGGCAGAGAAAAGAAACACATGCAAATGAGAGGAAACACAAGAGAAAAAAATAAAAAATAATAGAAAATAGAAAATCGATGAATGCACGCACACAAAAGTGGTAGGAGAAGTGCACAACCCTATGGCTAACTGAATGAATTCAAATCGAAAATTGTCTAGAGGTTTGGTGAAGATGTCACCTAGTTGGTTTTCGGTGGGAAGATACTCAAAGGAAACGACCTTAGTCTCAACCAATTCATGAATGAAATGATGACGAATGTCAATTTGTTTAGTGCGAGAATGTTGAACTGGATTTTTGGATATGTAGCACTAGAATTATCACAAAACACTGTCATAATGTCTTGGGTAATCCCATAGTCGTTTAACATTCGCCTCATCCATAACAATTGAGTGCAACAGCTCCCAGCTATCATGTATTCTGCTCCGACCGTGGATAATGATACGACATTCTGCTTCTTGTTCAACCATGCTATTATATTTGTACCCACGTAGAAGCATCCACTAGTGGTGCTCTTCCTATCTTCTGTGCAACCAGCCCAATCAGCATCTGAGTAACCAGCTAGGACAGTATTGGAGGTCTTAGTATATATTAACCTATATTATATAGTGTCATGAACGTAACAAATGATACGTTTGACAGCACTCAAATGAGATTCCTTAGGATTTTCCTGAAATCGAGCACAAACGCCCATACTAAAGGCAATGTCAAGTCTACTTGATGTTAAGCACAACAAGCTACCAATCATACTTCTATATAGTACATGATCCACACTAGTCCCCGTTGGATCACTTGTAAGCTTCAAACTAGTACTCATGGGAGTTCTAGTGTGTTTCTTACTTTCCAAGCTGAATCATTTGACAAGATTCCTAGCATACTTGAATTGTGAGACAAACGTCTCATTTCCAAGTTGCTTAACTTGGAGTTCAAGAAAATAATTGAGCTATCCTATCATGCTCATCTCAAACTCATGTGTCATGGCATCAGCAAACTCATGTGTCATGGCATCAGCAAACTCATGTGCAAGGGAGTCACGAGGTAAACTGAAGACAATGTCATCGACATATACTTAAACAATGGTAGTTATGCCATTGACCTTTCGAATAAACATAGTTCGGTCAACTCCCTCTCGAGAGTAGCCATGGTCTAAAAGATATGAGGTGAGTCTACCATGCCAAGCTCTAGGAGCTTGTTTGATACCATACAAGACTTTCTTCAACCTGCAGACTACTCTAGATGATCAATATCCACAAATCCTTTAGGTTGCTGTACATATACTTCTTCTTGTAGAATACCATTCAAGAAGACACTTTTGACATCTATTTGGTACAAGTTGAATCTCATAAAACATGCTACTGCCAAAAGAATACGAAGAGATTCTAACCTGGCCACTGGAGCAAATATCTCATCATGGTCTATTCCTTCAACTTGGGTATATCATTGGGCCACTAGTCTAGCCTTGTTCCTTGTTATGGTACCATGTTCATCTGTCTTGCTCTTGAAGATCCACTTGGTCCCAATCACATTTGTATTCTTAGGTCTAGGGACAAGATATCAAACATCATTACGGGTGAATTGATTTAATTCTTCATGTATCGCATTCACCCAACACTCATCCAAAAGAGCATCTTCAACCTTTTTAGGCTCAATCTGAGACACGTAACAATCAAACGATAGTTGATTAACTAATCTTTCACGTAGTCTCAATCCCTCTGCGACATCACCAAGAATGTTCTCTTTTGGGTGATTCAACTTGACACGAGATGATGGGACAAGCTCATGTGGTTTATCACTCTTAGGGGAGGTATATTTATCAAGATGATCAGGTTTAATCGTGTTGTTAGGTGTTCCTACAACATCAGATTCATCATCATTGTCAATAATAGGAGCTGACTACCCCTCAGCACTAGGACCATAACTAACATCGTCCACAGTAATATTGATAGTTTCCAAAATCATAAGAGTAAATTTATTAAACACTCTATAGGCTCTATTGTTCTTAGAGTATCCTAGAAATATGCCTTCATTACTTTTAGCATCAAACTTTACGAGATTCTCTATCTCTCAGAATGTAGCAAGTACTACCAAACACCCTGAAGTATTTGACCGTAGGTTTCTTACCCTTCCATATTTCATAAGGAGTCTTTTCAGTTCTTGGTGTAAGAAATACTATATTGATAATGTGACAAGCCGTGTACATAGCTTCTCCCTAAAAGTGCAAGGTGATTCCTTTGTTGTGAATCATGACACAACCCATTTCCTGAATAACTCTATTTTTCCTCTTGATAACTCCATTCTGATGTGGAGTAATAGGGGCAGAGAACTCATGTTTTATGCCCTTGTTGGCAGAGAAAAATCCGAGATTGGAATTTTGAAACTCTCGTCCATGGTCACTCCGAATCCTAGTAATGGTCAAGTCATTATCAGTCATCTGTCTTTTGCACAAGACTTGGATGAGTTCAGAAGCTTCAAATTTTTCCCTAAGAAGGTCTAACCAAGTGTATCTAGACAAGTCATCCACCACAACCAAAATATATTCTTTGCCTCCCAAACTTTCAGTCTTGGAAGGTCCCATAAGATCAATATGAAGAAATTCTAATGGCCTATTGGTAAGAATATGAGAGACATGGGTATGCTTAGCTCTAGTCTGCTTTCCTAACTGACACGGTCCACACACAGAGTTGTCTTTCATTCATAATTTAGAAAGACCAATAATGAGATTATGTTTGGACACTTTAGATAAGTCGTGATAATTGATGTGTCCTAACCTTTGAAGCCACAAGTCAATCTCATCCAGACTAACAGCATTACACACATATTGACCAATAGAAATCCCATAGAAGTTGTTAGTAGTCCTAAGACCTGTAACTACACACTCACCTTGAGCATTATACACAGAGCACGTTTTCTGCTCAAAGCGAACCCATAAGTCAGTATCACAAAAATGACTGACACTCAGGAGATTGGCAATTAACCTTTCGACATACAGGACATCGTCAAGAATAGGTAGTCCAGGCAAATCAATTCTCCATTTTCCCATAATTGGTGCTTTTCCCCTATCACCAAAAGTAACACCATCAGTCATGTTTTCTTCGAGGGAAACAAAAATATCTTTATCTCCACATATATGTTTGGAGCATCCGCTATCAAAGTACCACATTTGATTATCCCTAGCCTTGAGGGCTATGTGTACGACATAGCACTCTTCCTTCCTAACCCAAGCTTGTCTAGTATTTTTATTAGATCATGAGTTCCTAGTAAACAAGGCTAATTTCTCACTGATGAGTTTGGTCTAACGAGCTAAGTTATAAACCTGTTGAGCTAATGTGTTTGACTTCTTTTTATGGGAGGTGTCCCTAGTTCTATTTTTTTTCTTTCTGAGCTTGAAGCACTTAGGTCGAGTGTGACATGTTTTTCTATAGTAGTGACATGTGGGAACAAACCTAGGGTGAGTATTTGAAGCTTTGGGCTGAACATAAGAAGGGTGGACTTTGATAAGAGGTTGCTTGCCAAAGGCTCTAGGGGAAACATCCATAATAGGTTTATCGGTAGTGTTTTCAGCCAGGACAAAGACAATTCTAGAGGTCGAAGCACCATTGGCATCGAACTCAAAAAAACCTAAGCCACTCTTGTCACGAGATGGCACACCTAGTCCTATCATATGATCAATCTTTTTAGAGCTACAAGAGAATGCAGAAAGTTTAGATCGAGTCTTTTCAAGTTCCTTTTCTAATGACTTGATCATACTTTCTAATCCTTTATTTCTTTCCTTGAGATCAGCAACTACTATCATATTTTTATGAAGCTTAACTTAAGCCTCATTTCTTTCTAGTTCGGTCTCTCTAAGTTGTTTGGTGATTTTGGTATTTGTCTTTTATATGCTCAAACTCTCATTGAATAGCTCAGTGAAATCTGTCTGGATATCCTCCTCGCCCTCAGAGTCACTCTGCTCAGAGCACTCTGATCCGTCCACATGTTTATCTACCATTTTACATCCCTCATGACCACTCATATTGCAGGTAAATGACATATGGGTGAAGTTTCTTTCTGATCTAGAATCATCAGAATATTCCTCATCACCGTCTTCATCATCAGACAGAGACACAATCATGGCCTTCTTTCCCTTCGACTTTAAGTAAGTAGGGCATTCAGCTCGAATGTGACCAAAACCTTGACATTCTTGACATCTAATGGTTTGAGATTTCTTATCCTTCTCATCTCTAGTCTCATTTCTTCCTGTCCTAGGATGACGGTTGTTCTCCATATATTTCTCAGTCCATCGCTTATCAGTGTCAGTACTACTTTTCTTGGGATTTAGGAACTTCTTAAATCTCTTTACAAAGATGATCGTGTTAGTCTCTGAGAGATATGTGTATTTGCCTTCATCAAATATATCGCGATTTTCCAATTTTACGGATTTCATGGCAATATTTTTGGACCTTCTATACCCTATGAGTTTACTCTCGTAAACTTGAAAATTACCCATAAGATCTTCTAACTTCAAATTGTATATATCTTTGCTCTCCTCTATAGCGGTTATCTTGGGCAAAAATATCTCAGTGAGAGATCTAAGAATTTTTCTAATGACACGGTTTGCAAGGATAGTTTCACCTAAATTAAAACTAGAATTAACTATGTCATTTATTTCAGCATAAAATTCATCGAATGTTTCATCCTCCTTCATGTGAGACATTTCAGACCTAGTAGCCAATTCTTGAAGTCTGTTGTTCTTGACGGACAGTGTGCCCTCATGAACAGTGGCTAGGATGTCCCAAGCATCTTTAGCCACTTCACACATAGAAACCCTCCTAAACTTAGATGAACAAATAGCAGATGTAAGGCATTGATGGCTTTGTTATTCCTATTACACTCATCAAATTCTTCCTTTGTCTAGGAAAGTTTATCCTTTGGTGAAAAGATCCCATTGACTGTGACCACATGAGGTTTCCACCCATATTCCACAGATATCCACACTCTCTCATCTAGATATTTGAGAAAAGCTCTAATGCGAACTTTTCTGTGAAGGTACTTTGTCCCATCAAAGAACAAGGGACAGTTCAAAGGTTAACTTCTATCCATATTAGAAGGGTCAAGGACCAAGGTCAGGCTTTGATACTAATTGAAAAAATATAAATGTTCTGACCCTATACACATCTGGGGGAAATAGGTGTAATATGTGGAAATTAAAAATACTACTCTATTCAAAACACGTTTCTGTAGAGTTCCTATGATTAGATATCAATCAACCTCAAATTTAATAGGTTAAACAAAGTAAAACACCAATCATAAATAATAAATTGCAGAATATAAATAAGAGACAAGTGGATTTGTTTACGAAGTGGAAAAGTCGTGCGAGTAAAAATCACTACGGATTACCATCCAAATCCACTATATAAGAGAAACTTACAGAGATGGTGAAAAAACCTAAAGCAAAAACTTTGCTGATTCTATTCCCACAACTGTAATTACCCGAGGAACTTCCCCAAGCCTACACCAATCAACTTTTTTCAGAACATCGAAAGTCTCAGTGAATTGAATCTACAAAGTCACAATACAGAGCTTCGAATGTCATTCTCAACCTTCAAACTCAGAAGGCTTAGGGTATTGGTGAGGTTGTGTTTGGAGGGTAGATGGTGATGAAACAAGAAGGTCATTCACAAGGAAGAATACATGAAAGATTGAGTCTTCAAGGGTGAGAGATCTTCAAAAAATTGGAAAAATCAAAGCAAGAATGTTTAGGGTAATGTTTTCCAACCCTTGTAAATAGGGTGTGTGTTTTCTTTTATAGGTAGGGTTTTCTGTGAGGCAAACAGGCTTCAAAAACGCATCAGAAAAATAAAAGCTACGATTGACGTTCGAACGCGAAGCCACTGGAGAGTTTTGTTCGAACGAGATGTAGAACGTGCCTCGAATGGTTAGTCTCTGGAATATTTCGTTCGAAGGAAGATACGAACGTGCCACTAACGATAAGCATTTGAACGAATATACGAACATGCCACAAACGGTTAGTCTTCAAAAGGCTTCATTCGAACAAAAATATGAACGTGCCACTAACGGTAGGCGTTCGAATGAAAATACAATCGTTCCATGAATGTTGCTCTAATAAAATCATCTGCTGAAGACATCAACACACCCAAACACTTCAAGAATCATTACAACTTAATAAAACACAGTTTGTTATGGAATTTGCCAACACAATAAACCAAACAAACTCCACATTTGGCATTCCGTGACAAAACGACCTAATACAAGGACTAAAAATATTTAAAATAAAAAATAGTCAGTGTCAACCATCATGACACAAACTTGTTACAATATGACTCGATCTAGTCATAGGTCTTGAAAAGATGAAGACATGCAACTGAATTTCTGCCTACCTAAAACACACTCAAACAGAGAAACCTGTGAAAAGCAAGGGGAAATTCAAAGCATAAAAATATATGAATAGGAAAAAACAAACATTAACCAATTGCATTTAATAGAAAGGAAATTTATTAAATTAAAGCAAGATACATCAACTGTTCCCGCCATCAAACTAAAGTAATGTCATTAAAACACATCAAGATACATCAAAAATCTCCTAGGACAAGCGTACTCCCCCTAAATCTAATAATCCCCCCATCGCAATAGCTCTCACTTTTTGACACGAAATGACAAAGGAGGACAGAAAAATTCAAGGCAGAAAATAAAGTTACGAGGCATGATCGGTAAAATCAAACACATAACGCAAGCTCACGTATCGCTCAAGTAGTATAAAAATATCGATCCCACGAGGACTTAATTTCTATTGTTGTTATTAATTATTGATTCTATTTATTTATAAGTATCTAATTAGGAAGAGAATGGAATGATTGCTTGATTAGTTGGTTGAATGTAGATTTGCTAAATAAATAAATTCACAAAACAAAATACTAAGGAAAATAAACAAAAGACACAAATATCTAGGGTTGTGATTTCACACAATATTACTCTAATTATGAATTGATTCTTTTATATATGTGTAATAAATCAGTTTGCTTACCTAGAACACGAAAATATGCAAAAGCCTCTTCCGATGGTCAGATGCAAACACCCAAAATAACCCAATTAATCATATGTCTATGTTAACCAAATTATATGAATTCATTAAGTTCAAGTTCAAATTGTGGCTACCCCCACCCGACATGTATATGTCTATCCTTGAAGGAAATCTACCTAAGGGTCACCATGCCCTAAGGTGAGATCGTTAGCTATTGAATCTAAGGCTGAAACCTAAAATCATTTTTTCCAAGTTCATTTTAAGTTTACCACATCAATCTTATTGGTGATCAGGCAACAAGAAGCATTAAGCTTAAGATTCAATAAACAAACTGAAGTATTAAACACAATATAATTAAATCAATTATTAAGCATGGGAATATTGTGTTTCATCACTTCCCAGAATAAAAATAAAATGCTGGGGTTATGGGATCCACCTTTACCATTTCTAATTTAGAAATCTCTCTTATTATAATATATAAATTTAGCATGATATTACTAACTGACCATATAGGCGGTATCCTGATTAAGTCAGATTTTGAATTAATTCCAACCGACCATAAAGGCAGTATCCAATTTAGTCAGGTTTAAAATCAATTTAATTATGTCCAACAGACCATAAAGGCGGTATCCAATTAAGTCAGGTTTTAAGATAATTTATATATTATAATTAAGGGAGATTAATCTAAACTATAATAATAAAAGTTTCACCCTTCTCCCAGCAGAAATTTAACTACTAAACATAAAAGAAAAGTTAAAAAAATAAACTACTACTATTACTAAAAATAAAGAGGTACAATTTAAATTACAAAAATTAAACACACAAGATACAGTCCTTAGATCCTTATTAGAACCTTAAGGAAAGTATGAAAATTCTAAATGAAATCGAATTCAATTTATAGGAAAAAAAATCCGGACCGGCTTCACGACGCGTTGACGTGTAAACACGTTCTGATGAGATCCTGACACGTGTCCGCGGAACACCGCGCGTCGTGAAGCGTAAGTGCTCTACGTCGCGATGCGTACACAGTATCTGCCAGCAGGCTACATAATAGAGGCGCGTCGCGATGCAAAGAGACATGCGCGTCGCGACGCGTGAGTAGTGCATTTCCATTTTTGCCCATTTTTGTCCAATTTTCATCGTTTCAGCTCCGATTTGATTTCATTGAGTCCTAAATCTTTATTTATCTGCAAAACACACAAAAACACATCAAAACGTTCATCAAACCCAAGAAACCATACAAAATATTAGGTCAAATGGGTGGTAAAATGTGATATATTTTCCGCTCATCACACCCCCAAACCTAACATTTTGTAGGGATCACGGTTGCATTTAGTGTATGCAACAAGCCTTTAAACCCATAGGTGTCCCTAGTGGAAAGTTGTAGTCTCGTGAGGGTTTACAGCTATGATACCCACAAATGTCAATCTTGCACATGCAATCACATAAAGACAAAAGAAAGAAATAAATAAAATAAACGAAAATGAAAACTATATATATTATGTCCTCAGAGAATGTCTAGCATCAAAGTTAAAGGAACCTTTAAAATGCATACTACAACTAAAATCCTTTCCTTTGAAGAAAGTATCTAAATCAGACTCTAAGTGTGTGTGAATAATTCTGCAAACAGCTTCGACTCTAAGTTATCAACTAGGTGATTTCGTCTCAATTCTCAGTAGCTAATGGTTCAAACCAACCTGAGTATCTAAAATTATTCTGTCTACTAGAATCTGCGCAAAGTGAGGTATGTGTTTTTTTTTTAAATAAAGCATGCAAAAATTAAAACACGCAAACATGTAAAACACACAAGACAAACGACATGCAGGGAAGAAAAAATGACAATGGAGAAAATAAACAACCATACCCCCAAACCTAAATTGAGCATTGTCCCCAATGCGTTATAAAACAAAATAAATATAAAGGGAACAATGGTACCTGGGTTATATCATTCCTCAGCCTCGTCATTATCGCTACCGTCCTCTGGCGGATCAGGAAATTCTAGAATCTGCTAATCGTTCATGTTGAGATGGCGAGCCATTTGTTGAAGCAACTGTCTCATGGCCAAGCTATCTTGAACGAGGAAGTCAATATGAGATTCCATTCTTGCTACGCACTGGGTCAGAGAACGGGATCGTGATAATCGCCGAGCAAGTTGAGGTTGCAGTTGAGGAACAACAGGTGCAAAGGAAGAGCCAGGCTATGCGGGGATTCTCTCTGCTCTCAGTTGATGGACAATACGTGCAGTAAGTGCAGTGGTGGGCTGTATGGATTCCTCTCTAGGATCAATGGGCACCCTAGCTGCTGCACAGAGATTAGTGATAAGACTGCAATATAGCAGTCCAATCTGTGTAGAGTGTGATTTGCTCGAAATCAACCCACCTATATCAATTGAATATCCCTCAACTAAAGAGTAAAGTAGAATCATCCGCTCTTTGGTGACAATTGTTATGTGGGTACCAGGTAAGAGGGTGCAGGTTGAAAAGTAGAACCAAACTCGGGCATCAGGTTTTAGATACCTAGAACTCATTTTTACATATTCCCTATAATTATTAATATCCCATATAGCATTGGGGATGTATAGTGTTCTAGTGATGATATCTAAGTCGTGGTGCTCCATGGTTTCAGTGTATTCATCATCCTCTATGTCTGGTAACCTATAAAATCTATTGATCGTAGACCGATCAAATGCCACCATTTGGCTTCTCATTAATACCTGATACGTTATATGCTCGTAAACATTAGCATAGAATTCTCTAACCATGGGAATGCAGTCATGGATAAGCTGCTGGCAAAGCTTATGCCAGTGCCTCTGGGCGATCATGGAGTCAATTTGGGGGAATTACCCCGGATTAATTTCAAAACCCCTCTCGATGATAGAGACTTTTTATCCCACACTCTTTTCGTACCGTTTCTTTATGGCCACATACATGAATTTTTCATTATTATAAGATGGTTCAGCGGCCGCTTTGCTACGGGCTAGTTTGGGTGCCATTGAGATTTCAAAAAATTGGGCAGAGTTTCCACTAATTTTAGGATATGTCAAAATCAACCTAATCTTACACTTCACAAATTCTCAAATCACACACACACAATCTTTGCCCCCAATTACAGCCACCAATCCAACAACTAACAACCACAAATTTCAACTAGAACCAAAAATTTACAAAAATAAACAATGAAGATAAAGAAGTGAAAAAGAACAAAATTACCTAATTCTTGAAGTTGAATACCTGGAACCGATCCTTACATGTAAATGGAGAGTTGTTTGTCCCAAATCCATGAAATTCAGGGTTGGGTTTTGTGTTGGGGGAAGTGATTTCATGGGTTGGTTTTGTGTTTCGGTGTTTTTGTGAGAGATTTAGGTTAGTTTTGGAGAGAATGGGTGAGGATGGAGAAGAAAAACTGAGAGGTAATGAGAGTATTTAGAGAGAACAAAAAAAGAAAGAAGAGATGGAAATGTGAAACAAAATGGCGTGGCTGCTGGTTTTGAGGCTGGAAATCGTGAGCGCATCGCGACGCAGAAAGAGTTTGCGTCACGACGCGTAGCCCTAAAAATCGGGTTTCACGTATTTGGTTTAGCGCGTCGCAACTCGATGGGTTTGTGTGTCGCGACGCGTAAGGCTTACACCGATGCCACATTCTGCCTCATCTGTGTCGCGACGCGGGAATGTTGCGTCGCGACGCTAAAGGCTTAACTGAGGAACACATTCTGCCTCATTTGCATCGCGACGTGGCTAGGTTGCGTTGTGACGCAGTTTTTTTTTGTTTGACAAAATCAAGTCTTTAGACGAATAAATCCATTTAGACGCGTATCAAGAGCTGACTCGTTACTCTGCTATCTCTATTGAATTGAATTTTTATCCTCGTGATTTTGTCAAATTTTATTCCGTGATATCCCGAATTTAACTGGCTTGTTCTACTTTAAGTGCTCCGTCTGTGCTTTTCCCTGTAAAACTAACACACAAAATTAAAAAATTCTATAATATGCATACACAAAATACGAACAATAAAATAATAATAAAATAAAAAATTTGCATTGGTTGCCTCCATGCTAGCGCTAAATTTTTCGTCTTCAGCTAGATGTGTCTGAAGTCCATCTGTCAAATAGGTTTCAGCGTGGTTTTGGATGTCTTATTAGAGACAATCCCATGAGCGTTGCTTTTGAAAGGTCTCTTCCAACAGTAAAGTGGCAAAAAGAATTTTGTCTCATTCAGTGTTTATGCCACCTTTTTAAACTTTTTCGCCCCAGTGGTTCCTGAAGGAAAAGAAAGAAAATCAGGAGGTCTCGTATGGTGCTTGACTTGGAATGGGAGTTCCATTCTGTCAAGCTTCTGGGCGATATCTTTGATTTGTACTCCCTAAAACAGTGATGTTTCTTCTGAATGCATGAGATCTTCAATATGGTCATACATTTGCTATCCCTCTTGTTCTTCATCTTGCTCCACATTTTCTTCACAGATGAATTTTAGAATTTCTTTGTTCAGCTCTTCATCTGTCATCTGTGAAATGCATGCTCCATAAGTGTCAACCTGAGGATGTAAAGATATGTCTAATTGTAGGTTTATCCTCTGTGGTTGGTATGAACGGTTCAGGTAGCTCTTCTTCAAACATCAGTGCAATGCATGCTCCAAGATCTTCATTTTGAGGATACATAGTTTCATCCTCACTTGTTGGTGTAGTTGGTACAAACAGCTCTGGTTCTTGTTCCTCATCAGAGTCCGATGAATAATCAAGATCAAATTGATATTCTACATGTTCGGGCTCCTGAACTGATACATCTACCTCAGTCTCATCACCTGTTAAGGTGTCATCATGAAACTCTTGGTATTCGAAAGCTTCATCAGTGTTATTTGAATTTGCTCTGTGAGGTATGTAGTTCTGGTTGTTGATTATTTGTCTCAATTCATTTGTCAGCCTCTGTAAGGTTTTTATGTGAACTAGAAACGTTGCATCTTGTTCAGCCTCCCGTTTCTCGAGCCTGTTTATAAATTGCCTTCACACTGATGGTTCTAGTCCTTGAAGATCATGGGTTGATGGTGGATAAGATGGAAAATGTGGTTCAGTGAAATATACTGGTTCATTATATGAAGGTCTCTGATAGTTCTGTCGCCCTGAATTGTAGTAGTGGTTTATGCTCGGGTGGTTACCATCACATATCTCACATCTCCCCATTGTGTTCTGTTAATCAAATGTTGTATTGGTTGGTTCTGACATCCAGTGATAATTGTTGGGCTTGACAACATGCCTCAGAAAACCGGACTGTTGCTCCCTAATTTGGGATGTATCTTTACCTTGTAACGCTCGTAATTCTTTTATCACCCAATGAAGATCCATTTCAACCACCTGAAAAATAAAAGAAGGAAATAAAAATTACAGATAAAAATAAAGAAAATTAGATACAAGTAAATTAGATAGCATCAAAATTAATAACGCAAGAAAAATAAGTCTCAGGTAACGGCGCCAAAAACTTGATTGGTGAAATCACATACGTAACACAAGCGCACGTATCACTCAAGTAGTGTAAAAATATCAATCCCACGAGGACTTAATTTCTATTGTTGTTATTAATTATTGATTCTATTTATTTACAAGTATCTAATTAGGAAGAGAAGAGAATGATTGCTTGATTGGTTGGTTGAATGTAGATTTGCTAAATAAATAAATTCACAAAAGAAAATACTAAGGAAAATAAATAAAAGATACAAATATCTATGGTTGTGATTTCACACAATATTACTCTAATTATGAATTGATTCTCTTATATATGTGTAATAAATCATTTTGCTAACCTGGAACACGAAAATATGCAAAAGCCTCTTCCGATGGTGACATGCAAACACCCAAAATAACCCAATTAATCATATGTCTTTGTTAATCAAGTTATCTGAATTCATTAAGTTCAAGTTCAAATTGTGCCTACCCCCGCCCGATAGGTATATGTCTATTCTGGAAGGAAATCTACATAAGGGTCACCATGCCCTAAGGTGAGATCGTGAGGTATTGAATATAAGGCTAAAACCTAAAATCCCTTTTCCAAGTTCATTTTAAGTTTACCACGTCAATCTTATTGGTGATCAGGCAACAAGAAGCATTAAGCTTGAGATTCAATAAAAAAACTGAAGTATTAAACACAATGCAATTAAATCAATTATTAAGCATGGGAATATTGTGTTTCATCACTTCCCCAGAATAAAAATAAAATGTTGGGGGTTAGGGTATCCACCTTTACCATTTCTAATTTAGAAATCTCCCTTATTATAATATATAAATTTAGCATGATATTACCAACCGACCATATAGGTGGTATCCTGATTAAGTCAGCTTTTGAATTAATTCCAACCGACCATAAAGGCGGTATCCAATTTAGTCAGGTTTAAAATCAATTTAATTAAGTCCAACCGACCAGAAAGGCGGTATCCAATTAAGTCAGGTTTTAAGATAATTTATATATTATAATTAAGGGAGATTAATCTAAACTATAATAATAAAAGTTTCACCCTTCCCCCACCAGAAATTTAACTACTAAACATAAAAGAAAAGTAAAGAAAATAAACTACTACTATTACTGAAAATAAAAATGCATAATTTAAATTACAAAAATTAAATACACAAGATACAGTCTGTAGATATTTATTAGAACCTTAAGGAAAGTATGAAAATTCTAAATGAAATCGAATTCAATTTATAGGAAAAAAATCTGGACAGGCGTCGCGACGCATAGGGTAGTCTGCGTCGCGACACGTTGACGTGTAAACGAGTTCTGATGAGATCCTGACACGTGTCCGCGGGACGCCGCGCATCGCAATGCGTAGGTGCTCTACGTCGCGACACGTACACAGTATCTGTCGGCAGGCTTTATAATAGAGGCACGTCGCGACGCGTGAGCAGTGCATTTCCATTTTTCCCTTTTTTGTCTGTTTTTCATCGTTCCAGCCCCGATTTGATTTCATTGAGTCCTAAATCTTTATTTATCTACAAAACACACAAAAACACATCAAAACATTCATCAAACCCGAGAAACCATGTAAAATATTAGGTCAAATAAGTGATAAAATGTGATATATTTTTCGCTCATCAAGGCAGACTCAGATCCGTCAGAAAGACTCTCGTCGTCAGCTGCACGATGAGCATCCTCATATAGCCAATCAACCCGAGACTCCAAACGACGTACTGAAGTACGAATATCGGTAGCAAGTTGGAGCTGAGTCAGGATGAACGTTTGGGTCTCCAACATCTGCTGATAAAAATTGGGGGTGCACTGGGGAAGAGGAGGAAGCAATAGCCGAAGTAGGAGGGCAGTAGGAGGAGGGAAATCTAGGTCAGTAGACGGAGGTAAACACAGAAAATGAAGTAGGAATAACTACCTCCATGTTGGCATAGAATTCTCAGACCATTGTGGCAGAAGGCCCAATAAAGCCGAAGAGAAGCGAGCCCCAACCCTTAGTAAGCAACATGGTCTTAACACCCGAATCATGCAACTCAACTTCTAACACATTTTGTTCCAAGCTGAGGTTGCGCATAGAAAAATGGTCTTCATAGAGACGGTGAGCAAATTTGGGAGAACGTTTTTTTTAAGGAATCATCTTCTTAGGCATCTAGAACACACAAGAAAACACATTAAAACAAATGGCAACAGACGAGGAGAAAATAAGTGTGTAAGAGCTTCGAACGTCAACGATTTTAAGGAAAAAAATCAACCTAGAGACATGCAATCCCCACAAAAACAAGAATAAAAAACAAAGAACTCACAAAACAAAGAGAAATTATCTAAGGCCGTAGAGAGTACGGATTGTGAACGAGAAAATAGTCAGTTTATGAAGGAGTCGCCACCCAGTATAAGACACTATGAATGATCTAAGGCCGCACTACACCCCTCGCAAGGTCTGACCTTAAACTCGTTTTGATTCGGAATGATCCTTTATTGATGGCAGTATAATATCCAGACTCAAAACAAGATCCACATGTCTTATAATGCAAGAATCATGCAACAATAATTTAAAGGCTCACACTAGCGCAAACGTGGATAAATAAAACAGTAAATTAATAACAGTAATAGATGTAAATACCCAAAAATAGTGAACATCATAATACAACGCGAATTAAATAGTTCAGAATATATATCTTTCCGACCTGGCTTCGAAATTTTTTAGGTACTTAATGTTTGGACATTTTTATCAACGTCCAGTCGGATTTATGTCATCACATTAATCTTCGGCCGAACTTTCAGGAAGTCTGGCAGGATATGTTGCATAAAACAGAAGCGCAAAAACATAGATAGCAACAAGTAATAGGGGTATAGTATTCTTAAAACCAGTAACCATAAAGTGCAGGATTATGTATAACACTAATTATGATAATAATATAGTGACAAAACAATCAAAGCAATAATTAAACAGTTAAGGAAGACAAAAGCAGGATGATAAATATAGATGCAAGGTCGTGCAAGTCCTTTTTCGCATGGTACGTGAAGTTTTATCCCGAGTGTAAACTATACTACCGTCCATTCGGAGTCTGCTATGAAATCTACGTCCGGATTTCCGTCCTATATACCATGAAATACATACGACCGAATGTAGCCAATTGAGTGGCTAGATTTTCTGTGTGACAATTTTATATCCAGTCGGACATAGAAGATGTCCGGCCAGATATACGGCGTCAATGATCTAGGAAAATAAGATGTGGAGTTAAGGTTTTTGGGCCCTCAGATCGTACCTTTAAGTGTAACTTGGCTCCGAGAATACTTCTGAAAATTCGGTTTGGCTACTAGGTCTTGATGGAGATGGGAATTAGGGTTACTGTGTTTTGGTTTTTTTGAACGTTCCCAAAAAGAACCCCATTTCTTTGCATTATAATCCTCTTTTTATAGCGTGTGGGGTTTGGTTAATAAGGAAAAGATCCCATCTGTTAAGGAAATTAGTTAAGAAGGAAAGTGAGGCTTTATGGAAATTGGTTAAGAATGAAAGAGATAGAATTCTTCTGCTAAATTGGAAACGTGACACATATCCGGCCACACTTGGAATATGTTCAGCCGGATATTATGGTTAATTTTATGTTCGTCCGGACATACCTGAGTTTTGGCTATTCTCGTGGATCTTCCAACATTAAACCTTAAAACTTTCCCAAACTTTTCAGTTGTATTCTCGTAAGAGACTCATCATTGGGCTATGCGTAAAAATACAGTGATTACACATGAATGCCGCACACTAGGCTAGATCTAGCGTCGAGAGAACCCGGTAGGACCAAGTCCCTACACCATACTGGACAAGGTTCCCGACACCGACCCGACCCCGTTGACAGTAGGAATGATTCCCGTCACCAAGCCCAGCCCGAGTGCTAGCATAACTCATCATATTTATTTTTATAATTATATTATAAGAATATTTTTTACGATAAATTTTTTAATTAATGGCAATTTTTATTTCTCAACTTTTACTTGGATAAAGAATTAATATCAATACTCACCTATTATCCATCCAATATTCAATTGGATATTTAAAACTTTATCCATATATTTATCCAATAAATATTAGATGGATATTATTCAAATCCAATTGGATGGATAGTTGCATATCCAATGGATATGGATATTTTTATCATCCTTAATTGAGAGTAAATTATTTTTTTTTCCGAAAAATGATACTTGAACCCCAAACATTTAGAAAACTAAATATAGATTTTTCTAATATTTCAAGAAAGACATTTAAACACCCATCCGTTAATAAATTTTATAATTCTGTATGGAAAATATTATAATGTAGTTTATTTACTAGGCATATTTTCATATCATTCTTACGGTGAAAAAGAGCATAATCCCTCGATATTTGAAAAAACTAATCAAAATCTCTCTGATGTTTAAAAACTATACAAAATCATTTGTTGTTGTAACAAAACCCCTTGATAGTAGGAATGAAAATCGGGACGTCATGTCCCTACTTACTCTTATCTCGTCCTTTCTTGTCCCGTCCCGATTACTATTCGAGATGAAGAAATCATCCTGAATCTCAATTGATTTTTTAAATATGAACGAAAAATCATCCCAAATCCTAGACAGAATGGTGTAGGATCCCAAATTCTAATAAGGATCTGGGACATTTTACGCTAAAATTCAGGATTTCGGGATAAAAAAAATCATCTTGAATCCCGACCTGATTTTTTTATTCGGGATGACTTATCATCCCAAATCCTAACCGAAATTTTCATTCGATACAAAAAAATAATCATGAACCTAGACATGCACACGGTTACGGTTTCAAAGTGTAACTGAATTATTGACCAACCGAACCTTAAACCATTGGCTAGCCAACTGAACCGTAAACTGTAACGGAACCATCAGTTTGGGTGGTTAGTTCGATTGAAACTGTAACCATAACAGTTATGGTTTCAACTGTTAGCTTTTATGGTTGAACGGTTAGGCTTTATTGAAAAGAGCCATTAGGCTCAAGGCTCTTTTATTTTTTTAAATTTTTAAATAATATTAATAATATAAAATGATAAAAAAATTCCTAAATTAACCCTCCTAACAACTATATTTTGGGGGTATTTTAGGCATCATAAAAAAATCAAAAAAAAAACTATAAATACCCCATTAATTCATTTTCTAAAATCACAAACAATTTATTCTCTTCACTGTCTCAATTTCTCACATATTCAGTTACTCTCAAATCTCTTAATTTTGATATTGTTAGGAGAACTTTAATTGATTTATACAATGATTATATAAGTAGATATAATATTCAAATAGATGATACTATACAAGTCATGGATGCACCAACTGAATAATCTAAGCTTCCTGCTAGTAAAAGTTGGTTAATGCAGGAAAGTAAAAAAATCTAAGTCCACCAATACCACCACTACTAATTCAAAAATTAATACATATCTAATGATAAATTTCGAGTTTCCTCAAAGTACTTTTGTAGGTGAGCAATTTCTTATCCTTGAATGGTGGTAAAAATATCGAAGATTGTTTCCAATCCTGTTAGTGATTGTAAGGGAGATATTAGCGGCACCGGTCTCAACTGTATTCATTGAGCAGACTTTTAGTATGGACGGCAATATTCTTGATGACAGAAGATCAAGGTTGAAACCGGAGATGTTAGAAGCTTATCTTTACGATTGGTGTAAGACGGATCGTCGTGAACAAGAAAATCGACTGAAATTTTTTGAAAATTTGTGTGATAACACAGACATAACTAATACCGAAGGCTCAAAGACTGGACCGTGGAACCACGTATGAGGATGAATAAAATATAAATATGGTAAATTATTAAAAATAAAATATAATAGAGTTACGTGAGTTTTGATTCCTCTACACCCCAAGAGAATACGTATGCAGCTTAATTAAGTACTAACTCTTTTTTTCTAAAACAATAAATACATTAATTTTACATTTTCTAATTTTACAAAATAATAATAATAATTATTATTATTATTATTATTATTATTATTATTATTATTATTATTATTATTATTATTATTATTATATTTATGGTTCGGTTTAAAGCTGTGGTTGTTGTTCAGCCAAGGATGAATCACCAATCGTACAGTTCGGTTACGGTTTGAAACTGTAACTAAATTTTGTGTACGTCTATCTGAACCGAATGTGACGAGATCCTGATCGGGATTCGGGATTCGGGATTTTCTGCCAACTTTACCTGATAAAAGCATGGGATTTTGTTAATTTTTAAACATTATGATGATTTCGATTAGTTTTGTCAAACATTAGAGATGTTATGCTCATTTTCCCTATTCTTATGTAAATGAACCATATTAATCACCTAACCGTTAAAACAAACAAAATCGGTTAAAAATAAGAAATTAAACGTCTTTTTTAAAACATTAAAGAGTTTTTATATGGCTCCTTTATCCTTTTTCTTTTTTTACATTGATATGATATTGTGGTTTAGTTCTAGCGAGGTCCCCTATGTTTTTGAAACAGATGATAATAGCTCAACCTTTCATTCATAATCATGATTGCTTCGTTTCTCTCTTCTATACAATTTTAGATTTTGCACTCCTTCCACGATCTTAGTATAAGATTCATTATATTCTAACTAAATCAAACCAAACCTCACCTGTGTCGCAGTCTTTAATAGGCGTGATTTGGTTGTGTAGGAGGTCCTAAGTTCAAATTCAGGAGGTGCATTTCTTATAAGAATATGAAACAGTCGAAACTTTTACATGTTCCGTTTAAGGACAGAAACAATAATTTGATGCAAGATTTCCAACGATTCCAAAAAAAAAAAAAAAAAAAAAAAAAAAAAAAAAAAAAACCTTAGATATTCCTTGACACTATATAACCAATGATTTTATGCTGTTTATTTTGCAAGCTAGATGATCCTTCTCATTAAGCTAATTTGAAATTCATTTCTTTTCTACTTCCAATTATATTAGGCCTTATTTTGTTCCTTAAATTTCACTCACAAAAAATATATTCTACAGCACAAAACCCATAATCAATGAAATTTCTTGAAATATTTAACATATAGCGACTTATCTTATCCAAAAATAAGGAGTAATATATCAAAAACTATTAAATTTGAATTCTTTGCTAACAAACAGAAATTTTGAAATCAATCATATATATTCTTGTAAGTAACATCATTCAATTCCTGGATTCCTGGCCCGAAAAACGACTCTAGATTTCAGGCAACAGATTGAACCGCCCTTTCAAAGCTCTCATCTGCAGATGATGCACGTTTGACAAGCATGTGGTCTGGATGTGTAAGTTTCAACTGGCTGCAAATCAATCAGTCGAAGCACTCATTAATCGGAATCATGCGTAAATTAGAAGAACACTAACAGGGAAGAGTCCAATAGGCAACTCTTTTTCCCTAATATTCTGTATTTTGCATATAAAAATTTCTCAATGTGAAACTAATGGTACTGATAAAAGACGAGCCAATGACAGAGTTCTAGCCATCATAATAAAAGTGAGCAAGGAACTAGAGATTGCCTTTAGGGATGTTCTCAGAAAGCACATTATACTACTACATGCAAGAAAGTCATAAATTTGGCCAGATAATTCAGAAACCAATATATGCTCAGCTTTGGTAAATCAGAAAACAATATAAAAAACATTCTCACAACATAGGAAAATTGGCAAACTTTCAGAACATTCAGATCCTACTAACCTGGCTAAATCAACATAAAATTCGACAACTAAATCTGAAAGCCGGTTACATATCTAAAAGCTTGTACACGAGTGGGAAAATAAATGAGGACATGAAGAGATGGCTTACTTGAGGTAACGTGAAGATGATTTCCCTTGGTGAAGACTGCATACAACAAGGTTGGCTAGTGTTTCTGGATCTTTAGCATCCTGTGTCATTTTGTAAACAACAGTTGGTCAATTACACAATCTCAAAAGAACTTTCAGCCTAGTGAATGCCAATGCTACAAAAAATATAAAATAAAAAAATAAAATAAAAAAATAAAATAAAAGGGACTTCAGTGCCATGACCATTGAAATTTTGGATTTAACCAAGAAAGAGAAAGGATTTATAGAAAATTAAAAAGAGAAACCAAAAATGGCTATAATCACTGACGGTCAACAATCATTGTTCAACATAATTAAGATATTTTCTGTTTTCTATCTATATAGATAACAAGTTATTGCAACAAGTCGGGGTATGCAAACATGATGTAGTCCTATATGCTTTATTGAATGACATTTAAGAGTCTTGAATTATGTCCAAGCAGCTAAAAAAACAAACACCATCTCAACCTGGTTTTAAACAGCTCTCAATCACAACTATTCCATTTGTTGTTTAAAACTTGCCTTGTTGAGTGCATCAAGCAATAGTCCTTCAGCTTCATCAAAGTTTACCATGTGCATGCAGCAAACAGCCTTTCCATTCAAGATCAACCCTGTCATTGGATACTTCTCAGAGAAATCTTGAAAGATGAGATACGCTTCCTGTATCTTGGAACCACCCTGATTAACCAAAAGAGGGTATAAGAACACAAAAATTTCACAATGTACCACGACAAAAAAGAGAAAATACACACACCACTGCCAAATTCAACCAAGCATTTGCAAGTTGAGTTAGTGTGTGATCCTCATCAATCTGTTGCATGGCCCTCAGCTGTTTCTCAGCATAGTCAGACCTGTGCATCTTAAGGAATATTTGGACATTCAGTGCAAGTCTGCAAAAAAGTGAATAGCATGTATCAGCCTCAAGAAACCAACAGAGATGCACCATCGGACAAAATTGAGAAGGAAAGAGAAAACTTAGCTAAAGGCTACAGATATTAACTATGTAAAGTTGTAAACAAGGAATAATGCTTTTAGCAACCAAAGGTATACAACTCATCATCAGAATCCATAGACATTTTATGAAGAAAATTTAAATTACCTTTTCGAGAAAATGAAAACTCAAAAGCAACAGAATGCCAAAAGGAAATCAGGGAAGCCACATAAAACATGGGACACCAAATCTATTGTAAGATTGGGATAATAATATAAATCCACATGCATGGCTGCCTAAAAAAATGAAACAGGTAATAACCATCACATCACAACAGAATTGTTGGGCTATTATTGCAATTGAACTTTTTAAAACATCCAACCATTCAAACGAAGCCATTACTTGGTTCCGCCAGCTTGGAATATGTTCAAATGACCATAGATCTTCCAGCATAGGCACAAAGATTTTCCGCAATTCAGAATGAAGCAATCAGCAAAGATGTCTCACCCAATCCGATCACTCACACTTTTAGATTGAAGGTAAATGGGTGTGACAAGAAAATGTACTGAAAAGGGAGACTCAAGATGCACAGATGAATCAGAGGCCAGAAGATCCCAACAGAACTTAAGCTTGTCAATTCCTGATGCTCTTCAAATAGCTAGCCATAATTTTCTGAGACCTTATCGTTACAGTGAGCATCTATAACTTTTTATTTCTATATTGAAACCTAAGATTACAAAAAAACTCAGTTGTGAAACACCAAAGAAAATCAAATGCTTTGGAAAAGTGTAAAATATGTATAGCAATTTCTACAACATACTGCTCTGCCAACAAACAAGCAACAAGAAAGACCATGTGATAAGCATGGAAACACAGTATGGGACAGAATATTAGCAAATGAAGAAACAAATTTGACTCACAGTTCCATAGTCCCTCCAGCATTGGTGTGTTTGAGAGCCTCATTATAATCCTCCTCATGCATGAATATGATCCCAGCAATCAAACGCAACGTAGCATTGCTCCCAATGGCTGGATCTGCCAACCACTCCTTTAGACTCGCAATTGTTGATTCCTGAAGTAACCATCACCGAGTAAGACCGAATTTTGCTTAAAATCATGAATATATGCTCTCTCCACCATATAAACATTTACATAAATATACAGATTAAACTCGTTGCATAAAACAGATCTGACAATCAAAGATCCAGAATCACAACAATCACAAAAAAAAAATAATAATAAAATAACTACTTGTTTGATTTAACAAGCCAGATGCATTGTATTCTAATTATATCCAGAATCTCAAAATTATATCATAATTTTACACATTTTAAAGACAAAGCAAATCAAAACTTAAATCCGAAAAATCAAATCTATAACAAATGAAAATAACACAAATTCAAGATCTATTAAAAACAAAAATAAAAACCTTGTTGTCAGGGCTAGAGAGATAGAGAGCAAGCAACTTCACGGCTTGGAGAGGAGTAGCAGCCGAGTCATCGATCTCACTGATCACAAGCTGTTTTTTTTTTTTTTAATCGAGAAAAAATAATCAGAAATTAAATAATAATAATAATAATAATAATAATAATAATAATAATAATAATAATAATAATAATTTAGAGCGCGATGAGACCTGGTAGCTGCCAAGGGCAACGTAAGAGCGGTGGACGAGGCAGTCACGCTCAACGACGTCGTCTGGGGAGAGATTGGGGAGGTCGCTGTTGTTGATGGCGGCCTGATAAGCTCCCAAGTAGAAATTGTTTCTCAGATTGAACAAGTGATCCGGTGCTGCCATTTCTTTTCCTTTCGATCGGTCGATTTTTTTTATTTTTTTTTTTTTTTGGGTGTGTTTTAAGATCAGATCTCTGTACTGTGTAACAACACCACGCCACCACTAGCAACTGAAACTTTCTTGAATCTCTGATCCTGACTCTTATGTTGGTGCTTTTTGGGCTACAAGCTTAAGCTTTTCGGGCCCAATATTGCTACGGTTTTTTTAGTAATTTTATTAAATAAAAAATAATTTATGGTGGGCAAGTTTTAAAAAATATATTAAATTAAGGATATTGATAGTAATTATTCTCTTTTTTTATGCAAAACCATCAATCAAACCCAAAAAAAAAATTAAAAATTAAAAATAGGTTAAGAATTATAATCAGACAATTTTGAAAAAATTTAAAATCATAAATCCAATTATTAATTTATCAAAATTGTTTAAAATTCGGTATCAGATTAAAGCGATGCAATTAAATGCTGAGTAAAGACCCTCCCGTGCATTTTTTCCAGATAGACTAAATACCGACCGAATATAGATTCAGTCAGTAAAATTACATAAATTACCGATGGACATGATATTCGGTCGGTAAAAATAAAAACTAAATTAAAATTAAAAAATAAATTAAATACCGATCAAAATGAAATTCGGTCGGTAAATATAAAAATAAAATTAAAATTAAAAAAATCAAAAAATAATACATATATTTAATATTATTTAATATAAAAACATCAATTGTATCAATTTGTAGAATAAAATATGGATTATGTGGGTTTAGTTTGGGTCCGACCTTGGGTGGGTACGAAGGCCGAAGTGTGTGGCCCACCCATGGTGGGCACCATAATTTTTTTTAAATCACATGAGTTTATCAACCGAATTTTATTCGGTCGGTAAAAACTAATTATTTATTTATTTATTTTAATTTATTTAAAAAAATAAAAAATTAGATTTTACCGACTAAATAAAGTTCGATCGGTAATTTTATCGACCGACCCTATTTCGATTGGTAATTTATTACCAATGAGCCAAATACCGATCGGAAAAATTCGGTCGGTGTCAGTCGGTAATCTTATTTACCGACTGAATTTTGTTTTTACCGATAGAATATTCGGTCGGTAATTTGTAATTTTCTTGTAGTATATGTATGTTGCATAAGTATTATAAAAAATACTTATTAGGATATGCTAATATCCATTTTGTCAAGTGGCTTGATATTACAAAATGAGTTTTGCAATCTATGAAACATATATTGAATATTTCAATATGAAAATGACTCCCGAACAGTTCATGAATTTTATTTTTATTTGAGAAAAAAAATTCAAGATGAAATATCTTGAAGAGAAAACGTCTTTCAAATTATGGTTTGAAAAATATTATCAAGTTAAAGTATTTTAGGTAGGAAAATCATTATGAAAAGTTATTATTTTCTTTATAATATGAAATATCATTTATGAGTCCTGAAGGATCATTGCAAAGTATTTTGTGCTAAATTACACATTATATAGCTTTTGCATTCTCTCTAATATAATATTTTGCATATGATATGCTTGAAGAGATGAAAATAGTGTGCAAACATATACATTCGTGCAAAAAATGGTAAAGCTTTCAAGAAGCTCAACATAATTAATAATATATCTACATGGCGACATTACTCAATCAAGACAGTTAAGTTACAAGCTGAAACTTTATTCAAGCGATCTAGAAGATTGTTTGATCATCTAAAGTGATGTGATCCAGAATTAGCTCTGTTTGTTGGGCCAAATTAACTCGAAGTTGTGGCTGATTGCATGGCTTAGTCAGATTGATGTATTTAGGCCATTTTGGTGGATTTGGAAGATTCTTTGGGTTTTGGAGTTTGGTCCATACATGAGACTTTATATGAAGGCTTTATTATATCTAAATCAAGAATGATATGGGTTTTGGACGTGCATGGGCTGCCTTGATTTATTTTCGGCTTTATTTCCGAATGGTACATTAGTAGGGGTGAGATTTGCGCAGTCTTCATATTTTGGACGTAACTTTCTTGTCCGATGTCCGATTTTGGTGATTCAAGTTGCATTGGAAAGAGAACTCATAGCTCTACAACCTTGTAGCTTATATCAAAGTCCAGTTCGGACTTCGTCTTGGTCAAAATGAGGATGCAATATATCCCTACAGTTTTTATATTTTATATTTTTTTAAGGTTATGTGTTGTTTAAGTGTTGGACTAAACTTTAATTATATTACAAAGCCCATGCACGAAATTTTAAAGTATTTTATGTGTTATTGGGTTTATTTTACTAGGGTTTTATTATATTTGGGTAGAATTAGGGTTAACCACCTATTTAAAGGGGCATTATTCATTGTAATTGGGAATTAACTAAGAATATATCTTTTTACAAAACAAAGTGACTTGTGTCACCTTGAGGGAGTGTATTCTTCCTTGGTTCTACGGAACAAAAGCTAATAAACGTGTGGCAAGTGTTGTGGCGCTGTATCGCTGTACATGATTCTCCAAAGAAATAAAGAAAGGTTCTTAAGGACAAGGCTCCTTAAGAGTTGGACTTGATCTTGGAATGATTTTGTTCTTATAAAATCACGATTCGCGGTTCTTGTGGCTTAGAACACGTGGAGGGGTTTGCTTGGCTTTGTTCCAGGCAGGTTCTTATCATAAAGCACTGTCACTTAGTTGATTGATCAATAAAACATCAATGTTATATTGAGGGGAAACATATTTATTAAAGAAGAGTTAGCAAAGAAATCACAATGGATCTCTTTTTCGAAGTAACCATTCAGGAACGCCACTTTGTATTCCTAGCTAAAATACATAGTTTAATATTAACATTAACCAACAGATCCTTAATTGTTTAATTCATCATTTTTCACTGTCATACTATAATGGTCAAACCTTTAATAAGCTCACTCTGTTTTCGTTGTGGAAACCATTTGTAGATTTGATGAACAATTCATAACGAAAGCTTAATCAAGTTCAAAAACTTGATTGTAGTAAGCTACGAACAATCTTAGATCTATTATTTAATGCTAACTTCCGAAATCGATATCAAGTATCGCTCCCACTATAAGTTATAAGATAATTTTCTTCGATAAGAAAATAACATAACCATTTAGTATCAAATACTTCACAAATGATTCTGACATCCTATTGGACTTATATGAAAGATGTCTAAGGGTCTTTTCATCTTATTAATTATGTAGTTCTATTTATACTTTATCACTCTCACATTTGACTTAAATAAATCAAGTCTTTTCTACAATCGTTAACATCTAATATTACACACTAAGTAATAAAATAATTTTATTACTCGGGATCATAGAAAAAATATTCTATCAAACAAAATACAATATTCTATTAAATAGAATAAATGATAAACTTTTGCTTATACCTCTGAGGCGCAAGTACTTTTCAATTATATAACCATTATACAAAAGAAAGATTTTATTCTCAAACTTTTCAAGATTCGAATTTTCTACCTATACATATCATATACGTAACTGTAGAAACTAATGGATCCTTAATTAAAAGGATGAATTAGTGTTATTGGAGCATATCCCCAAGAGTATTGAAACTAATTCGGTAATACTCCATATCAAATAAATCAAATCATATAAGATTCGATTTCTCCCACTGATCAATTCCATCACGATGGAATCGTAGAAGAATAATATTGAGTAAGAATTATATGCATTGAATAATCTTAAAACTAATTGTCATAAATTCATATGTTTGATCATATCAAAATCTTTGAAAAATTCAAAGACTCATGATGAATTTTAAAGATACAGTTTTCAAAAACGTCAAATCGAATATCTTTGAACCAGTCAAAATATTATATCTGCATTTCATCAGAAACATATTGAAAGTTCTCGAACCATTCAAGACGTTCAATATATGTTCTTTTAGAAACACGTAACTAAGTCATGACAACTCATTAATTAAGTTACGAAGTAAAGAAAACTATCCAATGTAATTTATAATTCATTAAATTACATACATATAATGTATCAGTTTAATAAATCTTATGCTTCAATGACAATCATTGGTTAAATCATATTTAATCACATTCCCAAATAAAATATTCATTAAATGGATAAAGATATGTGGTGTGATCTCGTATCAGACCATCCTTTACCATAAGAAATAAACATCTAATGCTTAAATGATAAAATCTCATAAAATATTGTTCTAAGTTATTTATTTAACCGAATATTTTTATTAATGTTTATCTCTTCATCAATGACACTACTAGTTATATTAAAATGTGTAACAACAGTTTATAAAGAACAACTAGATATCCAATAGTCACAAGTTCTGATATCAAATATCAAAACAATCATTAAACAATATTCTAAATAACTAGACGGGAGATCTGGTATCAAATACCTATAGTTGTCGCATTGTGAGAATCGATATTCTCTTCACACAATTATACACATCTTATTTCTTTAGCTTTATAATTTACCTTCAACTATTCACAACAATTGCAAATAATTGATTAGCAAACTGTGTCAGACACATTACCTCTAAAGGTCACTAAAGCCAAGAAACGTCATTATCAGATAAACAAATACCTAATGGGGTTTTCTTATTGCTGGTCAAGAATCTCGAGACATGAACTAATTCACGTCAATTCTTACTGCAAAAGAAATTATCTGCAGAATGATATCCTAAAACAGATATCTATTTAGATTACCTAATGTGACTTAGTAAATAAGTCAATAACCATATTGATTTTTCAAGAAAATCGGAAGAACAGTTCCCGATGGTTTTGACTAATTTAACAATATCCAAGCATACTTTTAATCTAGAACATATTCTAGAAATCTGAAACCATAAGGAAATTAAGAAAACATATATATAAAATATGCATGCAGTGGATTAAAAGTTTAATTCTATCTACATAATAGAATAAGGAAAACAAAAGCGGCAATTTTCATAATATTACACGCTGCCTTAGTTATGAATTTTTTAACCTAGCAGTGCCTCCCACTACTTTACGTAATACCGTAATCCCAAACGAAAAACGAGAATCAATAATTAAATCAAATTCCATAATGGGAAGTGGACCCTGTGAATATATTTCGACTCACGGCTTTGGCACGTTCTCGCCTACGTATATTCACAGATAGACAACTCATTGTCAATCACACTCTCTGTAACTCCTGATTTTGGTCCTGACCATTTCTCGTTGTGATCGATTTGGCACGTTCACATGAGGCATATCAAGGCTTCACTTGTCAGTGACAAACTCAAGTTACCGATGTAGTCCTGACAGCTTTGGCACGTTCAAGATTTTCACTTTCACTTGAATTTGTCTCTTATCATATAAGTTCTATCGGCGCAAGTGAACTACCATCAGCCATAACTGCATAGCTTTAGCACGATACAACTACAACATCAAGAAAATATTTACATCCGTACTGACAAGGCGGACCAAGAAACAAGTATTCATAATACTAGTTACTTTAATGTCTTATTTAACGGGGATTTTCCTATTGTCAAACAATCCAAAATTAATCAAATTAATTTCACATGCATGTGGAAATAATAAAATTGGATTAAATATCATATATCAAGCATGAAAAATACAATGGATGTAGAATTAGACTCGCTCTGATACCAATTTTGTTGGGGTTTTCTCAAAGGCGCGGCGGAAGAGCGCTGTTCAGGCGAAATCGTAACTTTAAAAAAAATTTAAACTTACTGAATAAATTATTCAATATCCAATATGAATTATTAATTCATACTTCACCTAAACATATTATATTTGTTATCAAATAACAACATAAATAGTTTAGAAAACATTGCGAAAACTTTTTATGAAAACGTTTTTCCGTAAAATGGTATAAAAAACGTTTTTTCCCAAACCGACCAACCAATACACATGGGGGCTGTCCAGGTCAGCCCCAATAGTACTTGGGCAGTTCATGGGCTATCCAAACAGTGACCAATTCATTGTTTGGATAGCCGTCACCCGGTAAGCCCAAAACTCACTCGGTAACACCGTTTTTACCTTTTTCGCTTATTTTCACTCCGAAACAATTTCTGGCAATTATTCCAATGCCCAATACACATCCAATACATTTAAATAACATATTTTTCATCACCAAAATTCTAGAATTTCCAAATCTGATCTGGGTGCCAAAAATATCATTTTTCATGCTTTAAATCCAATTTTCTCAACATTAATCATATTAATATTTACACCAATCAAAGCCACCACCTATGAAGAACTCAAGAACAATTCTAGGAGTTATAAGAGTGATCATAACACTCTAGAATGGCAACAAGTCATCAAATGATAAAATTGAACTAATATTACACTAATATTATTCAATCTAACTTCACACATGCATCTAGCCTCCAAATTCATCCTCCAAATAAAAAAGCCCCAAAATCCAAGAAAGAAAGAAACCCTAAAACTATTCTAGATGCTCAAGAACAAGAAACAAGCTTTCTAAGCTTAAGAATATTGAAGATTATCTCAAAATCTCTTAATTTCCTTAAGCTTTCCTTTCTCTAAAGTTTCTTCAAGAAAAAATTTGGGAGCTTTCATGGAGGTGTATTTTCAACCAAGGGAAGCTTAGGAAAGAAAAAAGAAAATTTTTCACTTTATATACAAGGCTTAACCTAACGTGGGGGCAATTTGATCATTTTGGTTCATTTAATCATATTTAAAGAATTCAAATTCAATTTGAATTCTTCAAGCTTAAAAAAAATCATGCCACTTGTTACCAATGATAATATAACATATGCAATAACAATTACTACAAATGAATTATTATTTAATCTAATTAAACATTATGTTTAAAGTAGACAAAATCAAATTGAATTTTTCAACCTTAAAGTTTAATATTATTAGTAGCCAATAATAATGAAACATATTACATAACAATTATGTAATATATATATATATATATATATATATATATAATATATATATATATATATATATATTATTTAATTATTTAAATATTTAAGATTTAAATATCTAAATAATTAATTAATACAATTATTAGTATATATATGTATTTTTATTTACACTAAATAACAAAATACATATATAAATGACATGTGTCAAAATCTCATTTGAAAAATAATTAATATGTATCTAATCAAATTTTGTATCAATTATAAATACATATTAATTATTAATTGACCAAAATCCCCTAATGCATGTATTTTCGTTTAACCGTTTAAACGATTCGAATTAACTCATTTAATCCGGTGAAGTATTATGAATAATCTGTATTATTCATAACGTGTTGCCCAAGTGCTCAACGAGTACACTTCATATTGTGAGACTCTCTAAGTTTAGGTTTATCCGTCACGGAATCAAATTTCGTATCCATAATTCACCCACTCGTAAATTATGACGACCATGGATAATCTCGCTAAACTATGCAAGTCGAGGTCATTGCATACGTATAATCCCTCAGTCACAGGCTATCAATATTATACCGAGGATATAGATAGGAACCTCAAATGCGTAAGGTATAATATAGTCGACTTTCAAATTTACGATCTCTAAATAACACTTGGAACTCGCTTCCGAAGTATACCACAATCATGGATTTACTAGATCGCAAACATGTACAAGATACCTATGCCCTATACACAGGACTGACGAATTCTATTTGATACTCACAGGATATCATGAGCATCAGTCCACACCCAACGAACAGGCGAGGTCTGATCTGAATAGATCGGTGACGTGACTGCCATCAAAGTGTGGATGATGTCTCATATATCAACAGTGGTATCTCAATTTGAAGGATCACTATGCTACTCGATTTGAGAAGATTCCTATTGACGTTGGTGTACCATCTATTAGAAAATCTTCGGTGAGTCATTCAGTGTTTATCAAATAAACACCTACACGTCTATATGAGTCTCCCAAGACTCATGGTTTATTGGGATAAACCATTGGACCAAGTCTCGAAATACGACATGTAATAGTCTTAGTGGATTTTACTAATCAACCCGTGTCAGTAAATCTTTGACCATGAATTTTATTTGAGAATATCCAACTTATAGTGACGCTTCCCAATGTCAATTACAAACTACGTTGTAACTGCACACTACGTTGTAAATCATGAGGTCTTTGTCTAATATATATGTATCACTAAATCAAACTTAGTTTCAATCTAATCATAATTAGATCGAATACATATATAATAACAAGAGGTGCAACCATTAAGTAAGTAATATTATGGAAAAAAGAAATTGTTCGTATTCATGAATCAGACATAAATACGATCTGGATTGGCACTCCGAGCACCAACCCTAATAAGGATAACAATGGCAGCTGAAAATAAAGAAGACAACCAGCATCAGGTACCAATCTGAGACCACTTTAAACCCGTCATTAACGATAATTATTCTGGGATTGCGTACCAACCAATTAATGCTAATAATTTTGAACTGAAACCTGCCCTTATCAACATGGTACAACAAAACCAATATGGGGGATCAGCTGTAGAGGATCCTAAAATTCACTTAAGAATGTTCTTAGAGATGGCTAACACAATTAAAATAAATGGGGTAACCAAAAAGACAATTAGGTTGTGATTGTTTTCATTTTCCTTGAGGGACAAAGCGAGGGGTTGGATGAAATCCATACATATGGGGAGCATTCTCACATGGGAAGACATGGCCACAAGATTTCTGGAGAAACTCTTCCCCTCTGCTAAATCAGCCCAGTCGAGAACGGAGATTAGCATATTTAAGCAGCTGGAGACTGTGAATCTGTACGAAACATAGGAGCGCTTTAAGGATATACTCTGAAGATGCCCACAACATAATTATGCAGACTGAGTACAGATTCCGTTGTTCTATAATGGGCTGAATGGTCCAAATAGGACTATGGTTGATGCAGCCGCTGTGGGAATTATATTCAAGAAGTCAGCTGAGGATGCCTACACTCTATTAGAGGAGATCGACATTAACAACTTCGAATGTCCAAGTGAACGCACCATGGTGACCAATGTGGCAAGCATACATGAAGTGGACCCTCTCGTTGCATTAACAGCTCAAGTTTCAACCCTATCGACTCATATAGCAGCCCTAACCAATCAACGAGTACAACCATCTATTGAATCTGCAGCGACTGTAAATATGTTGTTATTGGAAGGAGACCCGAGTTTTGAGCAAGTACACTATGTGAATAATAGGAACTTCAAAAATTATAGAGGTAACCATGTATCAAACTACTATCATCCTGAACTTCGTCATTCTGAGAACTTCTCTTATGCCAACACAAAGAATGCTTTGCTACCCCCACATGGTTTCAACAATAAAATATTAGAGCAGAAACCATCATTAGAATACCTCGTGAGTACATTTATCGCCAAATCCATAGAGAGGTTTGAAAAGAATGAGACACGGCTCAACAATATTGAAACCCACATGGGAAATATGGGGGCGACGATGAAATCATTAGAAGTCCAAATTGGCCGGCTTGCCTCCGCTATTACAAACCCACAGAAAGGGGCATTTCCAAGCAACACTGAGATAAACCCTAAGGAACAATGTCAAGCTATCACCCTTAGGAATGGAAGACATGTCGGTAATGCCTCTGATGATCAAGACAGTTAAAACAAGAACGTAAAGGCACAAGGGGACACAATGATGACAAAAGACCACAGTGAAACCACTCTAGCATATGTGAAACCCCAAATTCCTAAGACACCTCTTCCGTATCCTCAGCGCTTCCAAAAGAAGAAGTTGGATGCTTAATTCGCTAAATTTCCAGACATTTTTAAAAAGATTCATATCAATATTCCATTCACAGATGCTTTGGAACAAATGCCCAATTATGTAAAGTTTATGAAGGAGATCATGTCGAATAAAAGAAATTTGGAGGACTTTGAAACAGTGAATCTCACAGAGGAATGCAATGTAATTATCCAAAAGATATTGCCCCAAAAGCTTAAGGACCCTGAGAATTTCACTATACCTTGCAATATATGAGGCTCTACTTTCACTAAAACCCTATGTATGGGCCAAGGGCAATTTCGACCTTTTTGCTCCAGGTCCACCGCTAAATACACCCCCAAAACTCTCATAGTTCAACCATATTCTCTCCATAGCTTTCAGTATCTCACATCAACCGCCCTCACGGAACCCTACGAAGCTCAAGGTAGTATCTTACTTTGACCTTCCTCCTACTACTTCCTCAGTTCCTTCACTGACTTGAGCGTCGGAGTGCCCCCGGCACCCACCACACTGGTGGCAGTACTCCCGCTCACTCTACATCTTTGTTTTGCAGGATCGCCAGTGCCCCCTTTCACGAAATCTCAATTGTGGACCTCGGGCGAAAACCAGCGTCTACACCCTATATGATCTAGGAGCTAGCATTAAGTTGATGTCTCTTTCTGTTTTTCAGAAAACTGGACCTTGGTGATGCAAAGCCAACAACTATCACATTGCAGTTGGCTGATATATCTCTCACTTATCCTCGGGGAGTCATTGAAGATATGTTAGTGAAGGTGGATAAGTTCATCTTTCCAGTAGATTTTGTGGTGTTGGATATGGAAGAAAATCAGGAAATCCCTCTGATTCTTAGGCGTCCATTCTTGGCAACTGGGAAGGCTCTGATTGATGTGCAACAAGAAAAATTGACGCTGAGAGTAGGTGAGGAAGAAGTGACGTTCGACATCTATAACGCCATCAAATATCCTGAAGAAGTGAGTATATGTAACCAAATAGATGTGGCAGAAACCTGTGTGTAAGAAACCCGCATGGAAAACGAGCCAACGGATCTTTTGGAATTTTTGCCAACAATAGATGGAGAACTTAGTTTTGTTGAAGATAAGGGAAGAGAAAGCAAGTCATTCATGTTCGCCTTATGCGAACAGTCTTGGTTAAATTCGACGTTTCTAATATTTTTTCTAGTTGACATCTATGAGCAACTCTCACTTACAGTGGCAGAGCCAATAGTTTTAGTTGGGGTTCAATCAATAAGTCATGATAAATTACTCTGCTTGTAGAAAATAGTGCCCTGAACTATGAAAGTAATCCATGTTTTCACCATTTTATAGCTTATTTCCACCATTGATCACATAATTAAAGAGCTTTTAACTTTTTATTTCCTTGTCTCTCTCTCTCTCTGTGCACTTTATTATCTCTCACTCTAAATAAAAATAGCTTGGATCCATATTCATTATTTTTTAATCTTTTTGATAAATGGGATTAATTTATAAATGGGGAATTATCAATGAACCACCTCCGGTTTGGTGGAAATATAGAACATCTCTAAGGAATTTTGACAATGACACGACAATACCTTCTATTTTGGTTTGACAAAATATCCTCGTTAACGGCAAAATGACCCATTGCACCACTTATTTTTTTTTATTTTGTTTCCTGTCATTCAACCAGTTTGATAAAAATAACCATATGATGTCATCATACTCTTAACTCCATTAACGGAAAAAGTGGATGATTGATACTAAACCAAAACCAGAGGTGCGGTAATGTAATTTTTAGAGTTCTTTATAGATGATGTGTACTTTCACCAATCTGTTCATTGATAATTTCCCTTGTTTTAAATATAGAGTTATTAAATAATCATTTCCACCCTGATTAATTCCTAATACGGACAAACTCCTAATGAGTTATATAAACCGTCTTAATTTTCTAGATTTTCCTATTTAATACAAAGTATAGTTTTAAGTTGACTTTAACCGTATTTATATATCTATTTTACCCATCTCCGCCAACATTAATTTATTTTTGAAAATATCGTTCATTGTTCACGTGAGTACTGAATATTTTTAGGGTTGACTTCAAATATATTTTTAGGTCACTATTCATGTGAAAAGTGATGTGAATAGTATTTTTTAAGGGTTGGACATGATTTTTGGTAGGTAAAATGTCATTGTAATTGTAACTGATATTGTAACTACCATTATAACTGAGAAATGTGACTAATAATGTATATGTGACTGACATCGTGATTGAGAAAATGTGAATGTGACTAAGAATTATGTATTTGGCTGACATTGTAACTGAGTTGTATGTATGAATATGACTGTATGACTGTGATTGTTGCGATATAGCAACTTTGAGGCTGATTTTTACTTTATGAAAGTCATAGTTTGAGAGAAATTCTTAAATAAAAAAATGTATATGTAGTATTTTATAAATTGTGATTTAAAAGGATCATTATTGATCCCTTTTTTGATTGAAACATATGAATAATTGATACTTATTTTAAATCTTATGATTTTGATGGAAAATATGTATTTTTTGCTATTTTGAAGCACAAATTTAAGTGGGATCCAATTATGATAATGAAGAGATCATGAGTAATTTGGGTTCTTTTTCATGAGAAGTTTGAAATGATATATTAATACACTCAAAATAATATTTATGTGAATAAAAATTGTCTCATAATACACTCAGAAAGAAAATTAAACTTTTCTCACGACTAAAAAGTAATTAAGTCTAGTAGAGTTGATATAAACTTGCTTGATTTTATAGTTGTGCAAAACCGAGAGCCATTTTTGTACCTCTATGATTTTTTTTTTTTTTTTTTGTTTTTTTAAAGAAAAAAATCCCTGGTTTAAATTCGTTTTGATGAATTTTTTTCTGGGGTTGAATTTAGGTTTAAGATTAATTGATTGCGCGTGAAAACTTATTCGATTCCTCTAGAAAGGCCATCAGGTGAGTCTTTTTAATTGCATTTTCAACAGCCTGTCTCTGAATTTCTTCTTAATTTTCTTTAAAAAAAAAATTATAACAAGAGAGAAATTGAATTGAAATGCAAGAATTGTTTATGATTACTAAATTACGCTTTTTTAACATCATGATTACAAAATTCATTATTGGTTTGAACAGGTGATGAAGATTTTGATTTTATCACTTTGTGGGTCATATTTAGGCTAATTAAAATACTGATAACTTGAATTCTGTGTTGGCAATGGTTATTATTTTTTTTATTTTTTTTATTTTTTTGTCATTTTAGATTATTTTTATTTGAAAAGAAGTCCCATTTTATAATTTTGATGAATATTCAGTTATGCAGAGTCAGCTTGTGTGCAGTGGGTGTAGGAGCCTTCTTCTTTATCCTAGAGGAGCTACGAATGTTTGTTGTGTGCTATGTGATACAAATACATCTGTCCTTATGCCAGGTATCTTTAGTTGCTCACTCTGCATTTTTGTGTTCGAATACTTTGCACATTTTATTTTTTGTTTTCTGGGTGCTTAACTACTCTGAATGCTTGATGATTTGAAGATTTTGTTTGTGAATCTTTTTATTTTGGTTATTATGTTTGTTTGGATGGAAATCTCTTCCGTGTGTTTTCCTCTCTACTGCAATAGGTGTTGTCGATTTCTGGTAATGGTGAGAGACATTCGGTCTGGCTATACTGCCATTTTATTTGGTGTTTCCTTCAGCGCTTAGTTAGTGATTAGCTACCTAGGCTAGATATTTCAAAAGATCACTAACGATAATGGAGGAAATTATCTTACGTTTTCACAAGTGCCAAGTAGTGCTAATTTGACATCCCTTTAAATTAGTCGATGCAGGCTAATTTCATCCTCAGTATTTGAGACTTGAAAGTGTATTTCATTCCTGATTCAGGCTACACGTCCTAAGTTTCAGTTGAAATCTTTGAGCTTCATCTTCTGTCCATGATTGTCTTGAACTGTTTTTTGGTTGCTGTCACTCTCTGTTATAAGGCACATAGCATGATGTGATCAAGATTTTCAATAAGTTTTCAAGAAAGAAATCTGGGTATATAGTGTTACCTTTTTGACAACATTAGATGGAGAACTTAGTTTTTTTGTTGAAGATGAGGGAAGAGAAAGCAAGTTATTCATGTTCGCCTTATGCGAACAGTCTTGGTTAAATTTGACGTTTCTAATATTTGTTCTAGTTGACATCTATGAGCAACTCTCACTTACAGTGCCAGAGCCAATAGTTTTAGTTGGGGTTCAATCAGTAAGTCCTGATAAATTGCTCGCCTTGTAGAAAATAGTGCCCTGAACTATCAAAGTAATCCATATTTTCACCATTTTATCGCTTATTTCCACCATAGATGACATAATTAAAGAGCTTTTAACTTTTTATTTCCTTGCTTCTCTCCTTCTCTCTGTGCACTTTATTATCTCTCACTTTCTTTATTTCCAATCCCCCGCCCTCCCCCCCAGCTTTCTATCTTGGCACAATCTTCTTATTTTTTCTTCTTTGTTTTCCTTTTTCTCCTGTGTTACTCGCTCCCTTGCTGTTTTTAAAAGGAAAGTTTCTGTGAACTAGTTATCAGATTGTACACGGGGAATGCACACTAACAGAACTTTAATTCTACAATTGTATAATTAAATCTAATGATAGATATATCACCAAAGTCTGTATAATACCTCTGTAGGAATGGAAATGGCTCAGCTATTATCTGGAGGTTGCAGGGCCTTGCTCACGTATACCCGTGGGGCAACAAGTGTGAGTTGCTCTTGTTGTCACACTGTGAATCTTGCACCAGGTATATCGAATAAGCTTGTACCGTAAATTTTGAACTTCATCGAGTCTCTCAAGAAATGTGAAATCTCTTTCAGACTTGTAAGATGCGCTTAATTCATCAGTTATTATTATTATTATTATTTTTTAAAAGATAAGGGGTGGGCAAAGCCCAAATTCATTTTTTATCCTCTTACCTCCCCCAAGATTCGAACCCGGGTGACAAGCTAAATAGAGATTTGAAAACCACTCGGCCACACCCTTGGGGGCAATTCATCAGTTGTTTACTTTAATAGGTTTAAAACATGCCTAAATATTTTCTCCACTGCGAACAAGTTTAGAAGTGGGGACCCATTGTTTTAATGAGTGACCCATTCAATGAATTTTGCCAATGCCATAATGGAGTTCTCCATTTTTCAGTAACTCTTAAAGGATTTTCAAAATCGAGAAATTTTTTTAAGTTGGTATCTGCTGCCTCTGTACGACATAAATAGTGACTGTATAAGGAGCTTGACAAATTCTACCTAAGAGAACATGGAAGCTATTTACTGATGTCAATTAATTTTGTGTTAATGTCGATTTTCTCTTTGATAAAGCTATTTATATTGGTTTCTACCCTGGTTGTTTTAAAATTTGTGCTGTGGATTCACTTCTGCAAAATTTAGGAAATGGATGTAGTTCTTGTGTGTACCTTTTGTTTCTTATCACTGGTTTTCTACCTGTTTATTTTTTAGGGAAATTATCATTTTCCCACCTAAAGAATTGTTAAAATTCAGTCTTACTTAAAATTTTTGAAATGTACAGTCTTCCACCCAAACTTGAGGTTCAATTTCCCACCCAATAATAGACGGTGTTGACGGCTGTTAAGGTTTGACATGGGTATTGACTGAAATACCCCTATATTGCAAATGATTCATTGAAGATCTGTCTTTGTCATAGAACAAAAAAAAAAAAAAAATCAGATTTGAACGTTGTAGCCCAAAAATCGCTAAAGTTGCTCTATTTAAACCCTCACAAAGAATTGAAAAATAAGTTGTTAAATACAGCCAAGTAGCCAACTAAAGACTACATAAACTCATACTTCACAATGCATTCAAGTTGCAATTCAAGTGCTAATTTCAGTGGGTTAAACAAAGCAAGAAAAGTAATGGAAGCCAAAATATTGTCAATGTAGTCATGCCGTGTTCAAGCAGTTGCTATGGTTTCAACTATGATGCAAAATCCTAATCCTAATGACCCGTAATCGACCGTAAATCGCAAATAAATATCTCAAACCACTATCAGAATCCATCACAATTTTAACCTTATTCTCAGGATTCAACTCGTTTAGTATAATATGATATTCTCTGTCTGAACCATACCCACTTGTAATCTTCAATGCCTCAGCCTTCAACTTCCCTATACCATATCCATCTAGGTCAATCAATCCTAAAGGGTGTCTTTTACCTTTGAACGAAATGACAAGCTCTAATGGCAACATTGTTTTGCTGCAAATCAAAACAAACGGAAAATCAACCGAAAAAACCAAAATCTGACATTTAAGGTTTACCCGACACACCATAACTTTAACCTAACCTAAAATCAATAAATCCAACTCAACAAATAATATATTTCCACCTCTAAATTAACATATATATCATCAATTTTATATTACCCCAAATTATTTTGACATTTACGGTTTACGAAAAATTACTCGCATGCAACACCAACACAGTCATTGGACAATCGTTTTCTTCTCATAACAAGAATAGGATAACAAAAATTCAACGAACTTACTTGAATATAGAAAATCTGAAAAACCCAAATTGAATTAGTCTTTAAAGAGGGAGGGTGAATAAACAAAGAGGTGAGGACCACTTTTCTTTGTATTTTTCTTCACTGGGAACGACAATGTCAAAGGATTGTATTTATGTGGCATACGAAATGACAAAGATAACCCTTAAGCCAACAACAATAACAGGCCTTAACACCGTCTATTATTAGGTGGGAAATTGAACTTTTGAAGTTTGGGTGGAAGACTGTATATTTTAAAAGTTTTTGAGTAAGACTGAACTTTAACAATTCTTTGGGTGGGAAAATGATAATTTCCTTATTATTTATCATTTCTTTTAGATTCCTACTTTGCATTTGTAGATATTCCTAATTCTTCCTTTCTTTTTGCTTAATCTGTCACAATCTTTCATTTCTCAAAAATTTCTTTGGGCCCTTCAACTTACCGACTTGTTTTTGCTTTACCGTTTGTGAAACAGCATCCTACCAGGTTGCTCACATCCACTGTGGCCATTGTCGGACAACGCTTATTTACCCATGCGGAGCTCTGTCAGTTAAATGTGCTGTCTGTCAGTATGTGACTAATGTTTACGTGAGTATAATTTAAGATGTTTAATATTGACAATCATTATTTAGCATTTGAATATACACTTCAATTTGGCTCTCTGGTTTTTTTAACCTCTGTGATATTGTAGGGATTTTCTATAAGAGCAGAAATCTAGAAATAGAAAATCATTGCATGGTGGGGAAGTTATTGTAAAGATTGTAGATGAAAATGTATTGTTCAGATCTTTTGCTGCCCATTATACTTTATAAAGCAAGAAGTTATTAGCATGTTTTATGCTATTACTTAATTGGAATCATGGCTGTGTATTTCTGTAGTTTAGTTTGATTAGGTCATGTTTGAATGGAACATATATTCTTCTTGTTACTTAGTACTTTAGTTTGGTCCCACAAAAAGTGCTTGGATCACCCCTTTTAAGCTGTACTTGTTGCATTACTTTGCCCTTGTATTCACTATCTGTTTATAGCAAGTGCTAAAGCACTTATATATGTTTTGCTTATGTATGCTTCTGAAACCCTTGCGAGTTCTGTTTTCTCTCTTCCGCAGTTCCGCTCCATCTTACTCTCTCTGTGTCCCTCTTTGTAGATGGAAAATGTGAAGGTACCAATTCCCGCGAACAGACCCAACAGAACATCTACCTCTGGTACATTGCCTTCTACTTCAATGGTAAGTTACTGAATTTGCTGATGAGAAACTTTTTGTAGTTTTGACTTATCTGATGCTTACTGAATCTGTTTCTTTTAATGGATTCCTTCTAATGCCCCATTCTCAGACCCAAACTGCTGTTGTTGAAAACCCTATGTCCATTGATGAAAGTGGGAAATTGGTAAGAGTTTCAGCTTAATCGATTTCAAGTATTTTATTTACCCCCTTGATTTATGTATCCTTCTGAGCAAATTAATTTGTGCTGATGAAACATTGAATTGGAT
>SKCR01019094.1:0-43972 GCA_019454045.1 Zanthoxylum bungeanum | reverse complement strand
GAAGAGCATCTACAACAATAGTCGTGATTATCCAACACTACAGGCTAGGAATGAAGGAAGAACGAACCACAACAAAAGATGAAATTCACCTCAATCGTCCCTCTCAGTTCAATCGAGGTAAGTTTGGGGGACAATTATTGGCCGATAAAATCCCCGCAGGGCGAATTCGTCCTAGAACGAGAAGAGGTGCGAAGAAAAGAAGGGCGATGGAGCGAAGAACGATAAAAGGACTTGGGACGATCGAGCCAATGGTCAGGGCGAAAAGTGCGATGCAGTTACCTTCACTACCGAAGCAGTTAGGCGGTTGTTCCTCCACGATCAGGCAGTTAGGACACACAACCCAGCTGTTACAAGCATGATTCATAACTGCAAAGGAATGGTAGAACTGCCCAAGTCAGTTACCAAGCGGCACTATAAAGGCTCGCCTATCCCAAGAGAGAAAGAATAACAAAAAATGAAGACTCAATCGAGCATATTTTATCTTTTTATTTCTTAGCTTGTAACCTAGGACTGTAACTTGTGTGCTTGTGCCCCTTGGAGGCTTATTCACTTGATTCAATACACCCCTTGCTGGGACTTTGTCTCAGGAGGTTTGAACCTTACACGCTCTTTTTCCCTGCACGCGTAAAATCTGCGCAAACAGCAGTGTAGAGAAATAATCTCGTGTTCATATGTTTTAATTTTGTAAAAATATAAATTAACGCTGACTATACACTTGGAGTAATATTTAAATAATAATATTGAAATAATCTCATATTCAAGTGATTCATGTGTTTAACTTATAAGTTTATTAAACTCTACACTAGAATCCAGGACAAAACGTAAAATGTGTCAAATATGTCTAAAAAAAATTTACTTTTGTTCTCGCTTTTTTCTTTTCTATTTTCTATTACTATTTGCTAATGTAATCATGTAAAATATATAATTAGGGCTCTTTTTCCAATCAAAACAAAAATTAGAAAAATATCCCTCTTTAAAAAGTATGATGAACAAATCTTAAAGAATTTTATATTTATCTCAAAATTAAACTCAGACAATATACTTTAAAAGTGTTTATTTTTATCAATCTGATTACCCTATTACGTTTCATGGACGTAGTCATCTTAAGAGAGACACGAGCTCCAACTGGATTTAAAATATTTTAATGTATTATTTAGTAAAAGACCCGAGTTCGTTAAATTTATAAAAATATCCAAGTTGAACATTAAAATTATATAAACGTCCAAATTGATTTAAAAACATCCCATGTACCTCTAGTTTAAATGTTTAAATCTAATTAATTTGATAAGTTATTAAAGTTTAAAGAAACCAAAATATATTCCAAAACCAATAAACATTAAAGTAAAATAGATAAAAACAAAACCAAAGAAATATTAAAGTAAAAATAATAAAGACAACTTAGCCATGGGGAGATATTTCAGAAACATCTCAATAATGCAACCTCATCACGAAAACGAGTGGCTGTTCAATAGCAAAAAAATTAAAATTATTTTTTTTAAATCTTTCTAGGGATATCAAATTTGAAAGTCAAATCCTTATATTTAAGATGAAGTTCGAAATAAATGTGACATATTCAGTCTAAAAAATATAATTTTTCTCTTAGGTTATTGGGAGAAAATTAAGATGATTTATCCGTACTTGGTTTGACAAAAAATCTTAATTGGCTAAAATATAACATAACAAAGGATGTGTGCTTATTGTAATAAGTTTATTTATTATTAAGAATAATACTGTTGTGATATATATATATATATATAATAATGTTATCTAAAATTTCAAATTATATTACAATTTATATGTGCTCTACCTGAATCAAATTTCTGACAATGTCCCTACTGGGCTTAAGAAGTTGAATTGTAATTTAAAAGAAGTTTATATTGGTAATTATCATTTTCACACTCAAATATTGACTTATATATTTAGATATTCGAAAACTTTAACAAGTTCAATTTCACTCTCAAAATTCCGATCAATATATTAATTTACACTTTTTAAGGTATAAATTATTTTATTAACTAATTTTTTTTTGAAATAAATTAGTATTCTCAATGAAAATTTAAGTGAAAATAGAATCTAAAAAATATAAATTAGTGTACCTCATAGTTCATAATTCACAAGATAATTTCGGTTATTTTCATGCAAAAGACAATCTATTTTATGTAGGGGTGTTCACGGGTCGGGTCAGGTTTTTTAAAATTTTATGAGATCCGATCAGGTCGGGTCGGGTCGCGAGTCGGGTCACTCGAAGGTGAAATTCGATCGGGTGCGGGTTGGGTTGGCAGAATTTTTTTTAATGAATTAATTATTTTGAAATATAAATATTTGTTATTTTATGTCCCAAAAATTATTATATATATAAAGTTTTAATACAACAAAAGTAATAAATAAATGAAATAATAGTAAAAACTTTTAAAAAAATAATAGAATTTTTAGAAAAAATAATAAATATTTGAGAAAAATAATAAAAATTTTTAAAAAAATAATAAAAATACTATAGGATCAGATCGGATAGAAAATTTTCAAAAAATTTTTGACTCACAGGATCGGATCAGGTCGGGTCACGGATTGACCCGATCCTACGAACACCCTAATTTTATGAACGTCTACAAAGTTTCATATTTCGTTGCACCTTTTGATCGTAAGAAAGCTACGGCCTTTTCCTCCACCACCTCCATTTGGCCTCTTTACATGCTTTTAACAAGACAAATTGCTGCTTCACATACAAGACAGTGATCTAAATAGTTGATAACTTTTTTATATAAAATCTTTTTTATAAAAAAATATATATAAAATAAAAAAATGTCAAAAAATTAAAGCTATGACCCACAAGTGAGGGCCATAGCTCTGCACAATTGCAAATCTAAGCTTTGTAACACCAAAAAATGGTAGAAGAAATTAACCAACAGCTAAATCCTCATCTGGGTCTCTGTTTTTCTCTCCATTTCACTCTCTTAACCTCACTGTCTTCTTCAAACACTCTGTTTTTTTCTTTTCTTTCATGGACAAAAAGCATCAGCATCAGCAGCCACTGCTGTCAATGGCCAAGTCTTCGCGCCAGCGATGCAACGAATGGTTTTTTAATTTGTTCTTTTTTTTTTTTTTTTTTTCCTTTTCCATTTGATATGGAGTAATTCCAGAGCTTTCTTTTGGTTAGTTACTGGATGTTATATTTTTATAGGATTTTTCGGGATGTTCCAAGTGATATAACAATTGAAGTAAATGGAGGTACATTTTTATTACACAAGGTTAGTAATTTTATTTTATTTTTTTTACAGTTATTTATTGTGAATTTATTCAACTGGTGATATATTTATGCATCTTTTAATGCATGGAAATGGGACTTCCTTCTTTTTTCAATTGATTTTTCTTTTTTCTCTTTGTATATAATTATACAACTTATTTCCACAAAAAAAAAATATATATGGGTTTCTAGTATAGTGGGTAGATTTCATTGAGCTGGTTGAATATGTTCGAGGAATAATACATGAGCAGAGTCTTCGGAGAGGGAGATTTAAAAGGAAAAAAAGGTAAACAAATTATTTTGGTCTTGCCAGATTGAATTTCCAGTTTACTTCTAGTCTCTTATAGGATGGCCAAAAATCTCGAATTACAATCCGGATCTAGGATCCCATACTGTTTGGTATTTTCCATCCCGAGTAAAAAAATTGGCCCAGGATTCCAAATTTTTTGCCTAGAAAATCCCAAATCACCATAGAGATTCGAGATCCTGAACTATTCGGTCTACGATTCAGAATGATTTTTTTATCCTTGATTCAAAACCTGTATAGAATTCGGGATGATTTTTCGTCCCAAATCCCGATCCGTCCTGACCGATTGCCATCTTCAGCCCGACCCAATCAAAATAACTGGATCTGATTATATGAATTCTTTACTTTTGTATTTTTATAACTGAAAAGGCATATTTTCTCAAAGATTTTTTATTACTTAAATGATCATGAAGTCGTGCCTAGCACGATGATCAAGTGTTAACTTGCTATCCGCTTGGTCACGAGTTTGAACTTTGGAAACATCATTTCTCTGTGAAAAACAAGGGTAAGGACGAGAGCCATATGCACTAGGTATGACTTTTTTTTCAACTTAAAATGATCTTAATTGGTAAATGCAGTTTCCTCTTGTCTCTCGAAGTGGGCGTCTCCGAAAGTTAGTAGCAGAACATAGGGATTCTGATATTTCAAGGATTGAGCTTCTTAATCTACCAGGAGATGCTGAATCATTTGAGTTGGCTGCAAAGTTCTGTTATGGCATTAACTTTGAAATTACATCAGCAAATGTGGCTCAGCTATTTTGTGTTTCTGATTATCTTGAAATGACTGAAGACTTTTCAAAAGATAATCTTGGCTCTCGAGCTGAGGAATATCTTGAGTGTATTGTTTGCAAGAACCTTGAAATGTGTGTTGAAGTTCTCCAACAATGTGAGAACCTACTCCCTCTTGCTGACGAGCTAAAAATAGTCGGTCGTTGCATAGATGCAATAGCCTCAAAGGCATGCGTAGAGCAAATTGCTTCAAGTTTCTCGCGCCTGGAGTATAGCAGCTCAGGGAGACTTAACATGAACAGGCATACCAAATGTGAGGGAGACTGGTGGATAGAAGATCTTTCTGTTCTTCGGGTAGACTTGTATCAAAGAGTCATGACAGCCATTAAGTGTCGAGGGGTTCGTCCTGAGAGTATTGGTGCATCTCTTATGAATTATGCACATAAGGAGTTGACAAAGAAATCCAGCCTATGGAACCCAACAAGCCAGACTAAGGTTGATTTGGTGTCAGTTTCAAGTGACCATGAAAGACAAGTGGTCGAGACAATAATCAGCCTTCTGCCTGTAGAGAAGCTTGCCGTTCCCATCAATTTCTTTTTTGGGCTTCTGCGAAGTGCAGTGATGCTTGATTGCACAGTCGCTTGTAGACTTGATTTAGAGAGAAGGATTGCATCCCAGTTGGATATTGCTTCTCTTGATGATCTTTTAATCCCGTCCTTCCGGCATGCAGGTGATACCTTATTTGATGTTGACACAGTTCAAAGGATATTGGTAAATTTTGTACAGCAAGATGATAGTGAAGATGATCTGGATGGCACATCTGTTTTTGAGTCTGATAGTCCTCATTCACCATCCCAAACTGCTTTGTTTTAAGTTGCAAAATTGGTGGACAATTACCTTGCTGAAATTGCTCCCGATGCAAATCTCAAGCTTGCCAAGTTCATGGTCATTGCAGAGACTTTACCCGAACATGCACGTGCTGATCATGATGGATTGTATAGAGCCATTGATATTTACCTGAAGGTATATTACTGAATTTTCTCATCTTGATTTTGGATAAAACTGGTCCTGTCCTGTTATTTGTTTCAAAACTAATTTGGGGAATGTATCTGATTGGTTAATACTATGAACGTAGTTGATTGTCAATCCCCGCGGCATAAAGAAGGTTCTTGTTGATTCTTTTGACAGTGACAACTTGCTTCCCTGCTCCTTCCTAGAACAATTAAAAAAAATGTAAAACTGAGCTTCTAGCTTCTAATAAGTCTGTCCCATTTTTGCGACAAGATGGGCTACAATAACCTAGGCGTCATGTATAACCAGTCATTAAATATCTTTAACCTTTATCTCCCTGATTCTTTTTCTTTTGATCCATATATAGGCAATCAGAATTTACCAGATTCGGACAAGAAGAAGCTGTGTAAACTGATTGATTTTGAAAAGCTCTCACAAGAAGCTGGTGCACATGCTGCACAAAATGAGCGCCTCCCTCTCCAATCTATGGTTCAAGTGCTTTATTTTGAGCAGTTAAGGCTCCGTAATGCCTTGTGCTGCTCTTATGGGGATGAGGAGCACAAGCCAATGCATCAGTCATGGAGGATGAGCAGTGGTGCACTCAGTGCAGCTATGTCTCCGCGAGATAATTATGCATCATTGAGGCGAGAAAATAGAGAACTAAAACTAGAGTTAGCTCGTTTAAGGATGAGGTTAAATGATCTGGAGAAAGAACATGTATGTATGAAGAGGGATATGGTAAAGTCTCATTCTCGTAAATTTATGAGTTCTTTCTCAAGGAAAATTGGTAAGCTGAGCTTCTTCGGACACAGTTCTTCACGGGATTCCAGTTCCGCCTCAAAGCATTCCTACTGAACTGATTCAAAGGCGATTGAAAGAACACGTGCCAGCACGGGTAAGGCAATTCAGACCAGCAATATTTTCTCTGCAATTGTAACTGCAAGCCTTGCTCTGGGTGACCTCTTTGCTCTTATTAATATCTATCTTGGATTCTTTGTATACGAGTTGTGATGCTTTGACTTTGCAAGATCGGCACTTTTCTTGAATGCAAATTATGGTTTTTTTGCAGAACAACTTCGATAATATCTGCATTTACACATCTTAGAAACAGTTTGATGTAATTATGTGAAAATTGTTAATTACTGATGTTTTGATTAACACGTCCTTTCAACATAAACTAGGATTCTGTAACTTAGCTATCATCTTTTACCTGTAATAAACGTTTAAACAATATTAGATGCTGAATTATGGAATGTAGCAGGCAATGAGCTTCGATATAAACTGAAGATAAGTTTTCCTACGACTCCATCTATGTGACATATTTGTCCATTTTAGGTATATTCTTCTCACGAATTTATTTCCCCTCACCCACATGGGAATGAGATTGTGGTTGAGGCGACTTCAACTATGGACTTGAAAGTCTATATAGTGGTTTCAATTTTCAAGTAAACATATGGTATGATCAAGCCAACTCTCCAACTACAATCCCATGAGGATGAGGCTTTTTATGGGAACAAATCCACGCAGAGAATGCATGACTCCGTACAATTAAGTCAACTCACCAACCATTAATGGGTGAACTATTTCAACTTAAATTTTTGATTTAAATCTAAACATCAAAATTTAAGCCATTGATGTAATCCAATCTAGTAGTGGATGAATTGATATCATTAAATGCTATTTTAACTTTAGCTATCTCTCATTCAGTTGACTTAAATCAATAGATAGATTTTAATATCTAGATTTGATAGTCACACCTCCTTAATTAGTACTTTTAAAAATTTTATCTTTCTATGATGCCTTTGAGCTTTTTTGCTTTGAAAGAAAAGGAAAATTTTCGTAATTGATGCATGAAAAATGATGGCCAATTTGGTGCGTCTTTTTTGTTAACTGGTTAAATTTCGGACAAAAGTCTTCAATGTAGCTTTTACTTTCCCTTTCTTTAGATAAAAGAATACTTAGAATGAAACTAAAACCGAAAGCAAAGCTAAAAAAAAGGGATTACTAGAAATTCATCATTGCATTTATGCTAGGCTTGATAGTACGGATACTTTGTTTTGCTTTTGGTGTCCTTATTCTGCATTTTTTGGCTGACAGATATGCCCTAGCGTGCTTCATAAAAAGGACATATTATGGCCTCAGATATTGACCCTGAAGGTGATGTCATTTTAATTCTTCAACATGTAGGGACTTGCAAAACAATAGTTTACTGGGAACATTTCCTGACAGCTTGGGAGAGTTGGAGAACCTTCATCTTTTATAAGTGGGCTTGTAATATTGCTCACCTTGCAACTCAATATAATATGGTACTTTTTTTGTATTCACATCTACCGTCTCGTTTTTGTTTAACCCGACCTAACATAATACATGTATTATCTCGTTGTGCAGGAATTTAATAAGTTGTGGGATCCTTCATTATATCCTGGCTCTCTACATCTATGTATCTCAATTGCTAAGATCCCTCATCTGAATTCTTCAGGAATGTTCAAAACAATAAACTAGAGGGCACCCTCCTCCAGTCTCTGAATAGAGAAAGCTTGGAAGTTAGGTAAGGAACATATATTCTTCGAGGACCATTCTTTACATTGTAGCATTCTGTCAACTTTGTGCAGAACATTAGGAAACCTGTGCCTTTCATTTTCGACAATGACATGCAATGGCGTTTCATCTAATCCCTCAATTGAGACTGAAATTTCCTACAAGCATATAACAAAAAAACTCTCTATCCGGAGGGGAGGAGGGATGGTGAATTGGGTAATGACCTAAATATGCAGAAATAAAAAAACTCTTGCCAATTTTACGCTACTGAACTAGTAGCTTTACCAATTAAGAGTATTAATCAATTTCTCAATCACAAGCTATGCTAAATAATATGGAAAGATAATATTAAGCTTGCGATAAAATAAAGAGATAGAGTTAGAGAAATTGACACTGGTGATTTATAATAGTTCGGCTAACGATGCCTACGTCCATTCCCCCAAGCCGCGCTTGAAGATTTTCACTAAGTTGAAACCACAACTTACATTGAGTTTTCCGTGGTTCACCCGCAACCAAGAGTTTCGCTCTCTAGGTTCACTCCAAACCTTTGCACAAGAGTTTTATCTCTAGATTCACTCTTAAAACCTTTAAAATTTGTTTTGTCAATAGGCTCACTCACAAACCTTTTACAAATCACCCTTTTGAGTATACCCACTCACAAAAGGATTTCCCAACCTCAAGTGTTTGATAAAGAAGTTTAAATTATAACTTGGACACTTACAAAGATAATGAAGATTAGTGTGTGAGTTGCTAACCCAAGAAAATTAAGCTCTCTAAATGATATGAAGATTTAGTGTGTGAGCTTGAGTATGAGAGTGTATAATAATGAAGATTTAGTAAACTCTCTGTTTTTTCCTGAAATTGATAGAAGGTACAAGAGATGGGCAAAAATGAATTTGGACCTCAATATTTAGTGAAGGTGTAAACTGCCTCAAATGTTCTGTCTAAGACCGGTATGCCAAACTGTAGAGGTCGGTATGCCGGTCTTCCAAAGTGTAACGGCTATATTATTATTGAAGATTCAAGTGTTATATCGGATTACTGATCGGTATGGAAGCCGTTATGCCGGTGTGCTACTGACCGGCGTAAACACACACGTATAACGCAAGCGTACGTATCGTTCAAGTAGTATAAAAATATCGATCCCACGAGGACTTAATTCCTACTGTTGTTATTAAATATTGATACTATTTATTTACAGTTATCTAATTATAGGGAGAAGGGAATTGATTGCTTTTGGTTGGTTGAATGTGGTTTTGCAAAATAAAATAAAAACAGACTCAAAAGAAAATACGAAGGAAATAAAAAAAAGACTCAAGGATCTAGGGTCGTGACTCCACACAATATTATTATAAAGATGAATTGATTCTCTTATCTATGTGTAATTAATTTGTTAACCCGGAACACGATGATATGCAAAAGTCTCTTCCGATGGTCAGACGCATATACCCAATATAACCCAATTGAACCATATTCTTATGTCAACCAAATTACCTGGATTCATTAAGACCAAGTTCCAATTATGGCTACCCATGCCCGACAGGTATATTCCTATCCTGTAAGGAAATATATTAAAGGGTTATCTATCCTCAAGGAAGATCGTGAGCTAATGAATCTAAGGCTGAAACCTAAAATCCCTATGTCTAGTTCATTTTAAGTTTACCACATCAATCTTATTGGTGATCAGACAACAAGAAGCATTAAGCTTAAGACTCGATAAACAAACTAAAGAATTACCCTAATAAAGAAAATCAATTATCAAGTGTGTGGATATTGTGTTTCATCGCTTCCCTAAAATAAAATAAACTGCTGGGGATAGAGGATATACTTTTAGAAATCTCAAATTATTATAATATGGAAATTGCCAATATTATCTAATTAAGTTGAACCAGCCATAAAGGCGGTGTTATTATTTATCCATAAACCAGCCATATAGGCGGTAATTATCTGTCACCTAAAGACCAGCCATATAGGCGGTGTCACATTATGTTACATAATTAAAACCAGCCATTAAGGCGGAATCAACTTTTAATTCATATTACTATTTCCATATTATAATTAAAGTGAGATTAATCTACCTTACTATTTATAATTTAGAAATCTCCCTTATTATAATATATAAATATGTGTGATATTTACCAACCAGCCATATAGGCGGTATCCTGATTAAGTCAAATTAATAATTAAATACCAATCGACCAACCAGGCGGTATCCTCATTAAGTCAGGTTAAAACCAGTTTAAAAATAATTACCAACCGACCAATATGGCGGTATCCTTGTTAAGTCAGATTTTAAATAATTTATATATTATAACTAAGGGAGATTAATCTAAATTATAAAAGTAAAAAATTTCACCTTTACCCCAGCAGAAATTTAACTATAAAACATAAAATAAAAGAGAAGAAGAAGAAGAACTATTACTACTGAAAATTAAAATACATAAATTAAATATTATTTATTTTTACAAAAACTAGATGCAATCATTTAAAAACAGGGAAAAACTCCCAAGGAAAGCACACCAAATGAAGTGACGAAGAGCCAAATTTATAGGCAAAACTTGATTCCAGCGTCGCGACGCTCGTTGATTTGCGACACGTGTTGCTTGGCTTCGCGAGATCGTGACATGTGGCACTGTTATGTCGACAGTTGACTTTTTGATGTCGGTAACATGTGATGGCGACATGTATCCAAGCGCATTTTATTGTGATTCGCTGAGATTTTGACACGTGGCAGGTGCATTTTAGCGTAGATGATGATTGTCGGCATTTTAGGATGATGACACGTGGCAGGAGCAAGTTAGCAGATCGGCTGTGATGGTGACACGTGGCACGACGCACGTTAGCAAAGTCAACTTTTCAGATTCTGACACGTGGACCAGGCGCACGTTAGTAAGGACTCGGCGCACGTTAGGCGTCGCGACGCGCCCAAATTACCAAAATGCCATTTTTGCCAATTTTCACTGTTTTGCTCCAAATCACCTCCAGAATGTCCTGAAACTTTATTTATCTACAAAATAACACAAAACACATTAAAATATTCATAAACTCAAGAAACTATACAAAATATTAGGTTAAATGAGTGGGAAATTGTGATAGATTTACCACTCATCACAGCCCCAAACCTAACATTTTGCTAGTCCTCGAGAAAAACACAATAAAATAACATAATAAAATTTAACTAAGCCATTTTCGTAGGGATCACGGTTGCATTTAGCGTATGTAACAAGCCTTTAAACCCCTATGTGTCCCTAGTGGACGAGTTGTAGTCTCGTGAGAGTTTACAACAATGATACCCACAAATATTTTACAAAAGTAAAAAGGTAGTAAAACTAATGCACACAAAAGCAAAAAGACAAGCGAAAAGAGAATAAAGATATTAGTGACTAATCAGGTGAAATTCTACTCAAAGTTACTAGTTGTTTTGTTTCTTTCTAAATTACCGATAGGTAAATTCTCCGATTATATTTACCATTCTCCATATACACAGCCAACAAAATATTAATCAACTCATTTTTGCCCACAACAGTCATAAGTGCAGTTGATAAGAGAGTAATATTTTTGTCCTAAATTTTTATCGGAATTCACATCTTTTTGCAGCAATGGAATAATTTTTCGGATTTTTCTGATTTTTTCTTTGATTTTTCTCTATTTTATATTTATATACAATATCTTCCATCTATGTAGCGAGCGTTGGGTCGGTGGCTCCCAAACCAGTTGGCTTTAGGGCACCAGGTGTTAAGACACCCCTACAGACTTAATTACTCAGACTTCAGATATATATATTTTTGCAGCATCTTTGATCCATGTAGCGAGCTTTGGGCCAGTGACTCCCAAACCAGTTGGTTTTAGGGCACTAGGTGTTAAAACACCCTTACAGACTTAATAACTCGGATCTCAGATTTATTTATTTATTTATTTATTTATTTATTTTTTTTACTCCATTGCTTTTTGAGATGCTTCCTCCAATTAAACTAGAGCACTGAATATTACAAACTTTTCAATTTAGCTCATGTCCGTATGTTTCTATGTATGTTGATAATACCTGTCAACTGAGCATATGAAGATCCATTTTAGTCAGTTTTATGGAGAAATTACAAATTAAATAATTTAAAATGAAATAAACAAAAATTAACTTGTTTCAAAAATGGTTTGAGATACGTCTCAGGAGTGGAAACTCCTTACTCAGCTATCTCTTACAAATTTCACATTTTTAGTCAAAAATAAAAACACAAAAAATGCAAAATATTTTTGTAATTTTTGAAAATTTTTCAATTTTTTTTTGTATTTTGGACTAAAAATAAAAACAACACACAAACTAAAAACAAGGTACTGATCAACTAATTCCCTCCCCCAAACCTAAATGAGACATTGTCCCCAATGTCTTAAACAGTAAAAGGAGAGTTAAGAAGGTCGTACCTGGTTAGCTGAAAATCTACAGGAAATTAAAGGTTAAGATCCAGATTAATCCTACGCCTCTTACCACGATCGTCCTCAGACCAATTTATCTTTGAAAGGATAGGGTCAACTCGTGGTTCATAGGCTATGAGTTGGTCAATTAGATCCGGAGCAGTTCTGGCAGTAAAGAGTAGTTCTTTCAAAGGTTTTGACACGAACCCATTTCTTCGGGCATCATTAAGAAACACACAAAGAAAATCATAAAATCCATCAACGTTAAACAGCCCAATTGGTTTCTGGTGTATGTTCAGGTTCGCCCAAGATAGTACTATAAAAATTTCCTCCAATGTACCCAAGCCACCTAGTAAAGCAATAAAAGCATCAGAACGGTTAATCATTTCTACCAGTCGTTCAGACATACCTGGCACGATCAGTTCCTCTCCGTTTGATGGTTCAATAAGATTTGCTTCTGCCAAGGGTTTTGGGATGATTCCCAAAACGTGACTGCCTCCTTCCTGTACGGCCTTTGAAACGATCCCCATTAGTCCAAGATTGCCTCCGCCATATACTAAGTGCATATTTCTTACAGCTAAGACTCGACCCAATTCCTGTGCTGCCTCTACGTATTGTGGTTTAGTACCAACACTACTACCGCAAAACACACAGATGTTTTCAACTCGTCTTCTTGAAGTGGCTTCCATGTTTGACTCTGGATGTCTTCAAAAGTGCAATGATGAGTTGAATTTATAATACCTGAAAATGGTGAGTAAAATAATAGCACTAACACCTGCCAAATGACAATTATTAGTTAAAAAAATCGTGATAGTCAAAAAGGTCTGGATCATGTCTATGAAGATAAAGATAATTACAACAGAAAAGCAAGTCAAAGCAATTAATTAAGGCAACGAAATTGTGTACGCAATACGCCACTCGCTTAGTATAAATTCATTAGGATGCGTCTCAAGAATTAATTCTTTACTCAACCATCGCTAATGAATTGTCTCTCTTCTTTGCCAATCACCATTCCTTCTGTCTTAAAATGCTCCGTTTGTGGTTTTCCCTACAAAAATAACACACTAAATTAAAAACTCTAACAACATGTATACACAAAATATGAAAACAAAAATTACAACAAATTGCATGGGTTGCCTCTCTGCTAGCGCTAAATTTTTCGTCTTCAGCCAGACGTGACTGAAATCCATCTGTCAATGAGGTTTCAATGTCATTTTGGATGTCCGATTAAAGACAATCCTGTGAGCGTTGCTTTTGAATGGTCTATTCCAACGGTAAAGGGGCAAAATTTTTTTTGTCTCATTCAGTGCTCGTGCCACCTTTTTGCTCCTTGTTGCTCCAGTGGTTCCTGCAAAGAAAGAAATAAAATCAGGAGGTCTCGTATGGTGCTTGACTTGGAATGGAAGTTCCATTCTGTCAAGTTTCTGAGTGATATCTTTGATTTGTACTCCCCAAAACAACGATGTTTCTCCTGAATGCTCTGGATTTTCAATTTGGTCTGACAGTTGCTCCTCCATTTGCTCTGCTTCTTGCTCCACCTTTTCTTCACAGATGTATTTGAAAATTTCTGCATTCAGCTCTTCATCTGTCATCTGTGAAATACATGCTTCAAAATTTTCAACCTGAGGATGTAAAAAAATGTCAGATTTTAGGTCTTCATCCTCTGATCTGGGTGAAATGATTGGCTCAGGTAGATCTTCCTCAAACATTTGTGCAATGGATGTTCCAAGATCTTCATTTTAAGGATACAAAGTTTGATCCTCCGTTGTTGGTGCAGTTGGTATAAATAGATCAGCTTCATCCTCGTCAGAATCTGAATAATAAAAGTCAAATAGAGACTTTGCTGGTTTGGGCTCCTGAACTGATACCTCTGGTTGTTGATTCTACTCAGCCTCCTCCTCTGTTAAGGTGTCATTGTGGATCTCTGGGTACTCGAAGGCTTTGTCAGTTTCATCTGATAATTCTTCTTGAGGTAATTGTCTTGTTTGATCTGTCAGTCTCTGAATGAATTATGATTGTCTCTGAATACTTTCAAATTGATTCTGGCATGTTTCAAGCATTGTATCCAACTTTTCGTCTTATTTCTTGACCCAATCTTTGAGCATGTCAATCATCTGATCTTCATCTGATGGTTCTGATTGTTGATGGAAATCATAGGTGGATGATGGATAAGATGGAAAATGTGATGTCTCTTCGTACCTTGAATGATTCCAATAATTCTGCCACTCTGAAATATATATACATTGATTGCTCGGGTGGTTACCATCACAAATTACACATCTCCCCATTTCGTTCTGATGAGCAAATGTAGTATTGCTTTGTTCTGGCATCCAGTGATAATTGTTGGACTGGACAACAGGCCTCAGAAAACCGGATTGTTGCTCCCAGATGTGGGGTGTATCTTCTTGTAAGGCTCGTAATCTCTCAATCTCCCAGTAGTGTTCCATTTTTCAACCACCTGAAATAAAAGAAAGAAATAAAAATTACAGATAAAAATAAAGAAAATTAGATACAAGTAAATTAGATAGCTTCAAAATTAATAACTCAAGAAATATAAGTCCTCGGCAACGGCGCCAAAAACTTGACCGGCGTAAACACACACGTATAACGCAAGCGTACGTATCGTTAAAGTAGTATAAAAATATCGATCCCACGAGGACTTAATTCCTACTATTGTTATTAAATATTGATACTATTTATTTACAGGTATCTAATTATAGGGAGAAATTGACACCAGTGATTTATAATAGTTCGGCTAACGACGCCTACGTCCATTCCCCCAAGCCGCGCTTGAAGATTTTCACTAAGTTGAAACCACAACTTACATTGAGTTTTCCGTGGTTCACCCGCAACCAAGAGTTTCGCTCTCTAGGTTCACTCCAAACCTTTGCACAAGAGTTTTATCTCTAGATTCACTCTTAAAACCTTTAAAATTTATTTTTTCAATAGGCTCACTCACAAACCTTTTACAAATCACCCTTTTGAGTATACCCACTCACAAAAGGATTTCCCAACCTCAAGTGTTTGATAAAGAAGTTTAAATTATAACTTGGACACTTACAAAGATAATGAAGATTAGTGTGTGAGTTGCTAACCCAAGAAAACTAAGCTCTCTAAATGATATGAAGATTAGTGTGTGAGCTTGAGTATGAGAGTGTATAATAATGAAGATTTAGTAAACTCTCTGTTTTTTCCTGAAATTGATAAAAGGTACAAGAGATGGGCAAAAATGAATTTGGACCTCAATATTTAGTGAAAGTGTAAACTGCCTCAAATGTTCTGTCTAAGACCGGTATGCCAAACTGTAGAGGCCGGTATGCCGGTCTTCCAAAATGTAACGGCTATATTATTATTGAAGATTCAAGTGTTATATCAGATTACTGATCGGTATGGAAGCCGTTATGCCGGTGTGCTACTGACCGGCGTAAACACACACGTATAACGCAAGCGTACATATCGTTCAAGTAGTATAAAAATATCGATCCCACGAGGACTTAATTCCTACTGTTGTTATTAAATATTGATACTATTTATTTACAGGTATCTAATTATAGGGAGAAGGGAATTAATTGCTTTTGGTTGGTTGAATGTGGTTTTGCAAAATAAAATAAAAACAGACTCAAAAGAAAATACGAAGGAAAATAAAAGAAAAGACTCAAGGATCTAGGGTTGTGACTCCACACAATATTATTATAAAGATGAATTGATTCTCTTATCTATGTGTAATTAATTTGTTAACCTGGAACACGATGATATGCAAAAGCCTCTTCCGATGGTCAGACGCATATACCCAGTACAACCCAATTGAACCATATTCATATGTCAACCAAATTACCTGGATTCATTAAGACCAAGTTCCAATTATGGCTACCCATGCCCGACAGGTATATTCATATCCTGTAAGGAAATATATTAAAGGGTTATCTATCCTCAAGGAAGATCGTGAGCTAATGAATCTAAGGCTGAAACCTAAAATCCCTATGTCTAGTTCATTTTAAGTTTACCACATCAATCTTATTGGTGATCAGACAACAAGAAGCATTAAGCTTAAGACTCGATAAACAAACTAAAGAATTACCCATAATAAAGAAAATCAATTATCAAGTGTGTGGATATTGTGTTTCATCACTTCCCTAAAATAAAATAAACTGCTGGGGATAGATGATCTACTTTTAGAAATCTCAAATTATTATAATATGGAAATTGCCAATATTATCTAATTAAGTTGAACCAGCCATAAAGGCGGTGTTATTATTTATCCATAAACCAGCCATATAGGCGGTAATTATCTGTCACCTAAAGACCAGCCATATAGGCGGTGTCACATTATATTACATAATTAAAACCAGCCATTAAGGCGGAATCAACTTTTAATTCATATTACTATTTCCATATTATAATTAAAGTGAGATTAATCTACCTTTACTATTTATAATTTAGAAATCTCTCTTATTATAATATATAAATATGTGTGATATTTACCAACCAGCCATATAGGCGATATCATGATTAAGTCAAATTAATAATTAAATACCAATCGACCAGCCAGACGGTATCCTCATTAAGTCAGGTTAAAACCAGTTTAAAAATAATTACCAACCGACCAATATGACGGTATCCTTGTTAAGTCAGATTTTAAATAATTTATATATTATAACTAAGGGAGATTAATCTAAATTATAAAAGTAAGAAGTTTCACCTTTACCCCAGCAGAAATTTAACTATAAAACATAAAATAAAAGAGAAGAAGAAGAAGAACTATTACTACTGAAAATTAAAATACATAAATTAAATATTATTTATTTTTACAAAAACTAGATGCAATCATTTAAAAACAGGGAAAAACTCCCAAGGAAAGCACACCAAATGAAGTGTCGAAGAGCCGAATTTATAGGCAAAACTTGATTCCAGCGTCGCGACGCCAAGCCAGCGTCGCGAGGCGCGTTGATTTGCGACACGTGTTGCTTGGCTTCGCGAGATCGTTACATGTGGCACTGTTATGTCGATAGTTGACTTTTTGATGTCGGTAACATGTGATGGCGACACGTATCCAAGTGCATTTTAGTGTGATCCGCTGAGATTTTGACACGTGGCAGGTGCATTTTAGTGTAGATGATGATTGTCGGCATTTTAGGATGATGACACGTGGCAGGCGCAAGTTAGCAGATCGGCTGTGATGGTGACACGTGGCACAACGCACGTTAGCAAAGTCAACTTTTCAGATTCTGACACGTGGACCAGGCGCACGTTAGCAAGGAATCGGCGCACGTTAGGCGTCGCGACGCGCCCAAATTACCAAAATGCCATTTTTGCCAATTTTCACTGTTTTGCTCCAAATCACCTCCAGAATGTCCTGAAACTTTATTTATCTACAAAATAACACAAAACACATTAAAAATATTCACAAAACTCAAGAAACTATACAAAATATTAGGTTAAATGGGTGGAAAATTGTGATAGATTTACCACTCATCAGCTACCATGCCAGTTTCCGAGAGCATGTAAGATATGAAGGTTGACCGATATGAATGTTGACCGGTATGAAGACCAATATGCTCTATGACGGTTCTAGTAACTATTTAAACTATAGAAAGACCGGTGTGGAGTAGTCCTGTTCCAGAAGCGATGCAAAGCTACTCAAAACAGAGTAGGGACACCAGTATGCTCGTGTAGGGGATCGGTATGCTAGTCTCAGAGCCAAAAATGCAGGATTTGAAAGTTGAAAAAAATTTGCACTTGACCCTTATGCCTCTATATGAATGTGCATGTCCTATGTGATGGAGTTGGTGATTGGAGTGCCAATCCGAATTGTGCATTTTATTATTTATTAATAGAATGGTATCAGTAGCAAAGGCTTAACCACACAACACATATTTTGAATCTACGCCGTAGCAATTTTAATTTAATTATGCATAAGACATATTAGATATGTATTGCATGTTTTAAATTAAAACTTTGACCTAATAAAGTTAATAACTTGATTTTCATAAATCTCCCGTGATTAGGTGATTACTTAAAGTAATAGTATTAATAATATTGGAGCATTATTGGATGTTTCGTCTTGTCAATACGGAGATGAATGAGTTCTTACTACTTATATCCAATATCGTCATTAGTGTGAGGGTATAAGTGCTCAGAATTTAGGTCGCTCCGGTAAAACATTAGATGTAGTGTGATAAGTTAACGTAGTCACCCAATATCGTCATTAGTGTGAGGGTGTACATACGAAGCTTATTAGTGCACATTGACAAGTATATACCTAGAACATGTCTTAATCCAATATCGTCATTAGTGTGAGGATAAGAAACGGTTCAGGACCAAACTAGGAGTCACATGAAGTGATTGACCTTAGAGGTCTACCTAATGAGTTTACAAAGACCAATATCGTCATTAATATGAGGCTGAAGAAAATGTCATGGGATCCACTTCCCGCTATGAAATTTTATAGTCAAATTTATATTTTTCCGTTTAGGGAGATTACAGAATTACGTAAAGTAGTGGGAGAGCACTAATAGATTTAAAATTCCATAATCAATTAATGTTATCACTTTTGAAATGAAAATTGTTATGCTACTACTCAAAGATGTTGTCTTGTAGATGGCTGCCACTAATCCATTGATGAAATTTTTGGATTCCAATAAGCTAAAAGGAGCCGAGAACTATTTCGAATGGGAAATGAACATACGCATTGTCTTGTAGTATGCAAAGTTGACTTATGTCACTATCAATCCACTGACTGTTGATATCGATCATGACTCCACTCCAGAAGAGCGAGAAACTTTTGATAGATGGAAGGATGATAACCTAAAGGTGAAATCCTATATCTTAGGATCAATGGTTCCAGATTTGCTGAGATAGTACATAAAAGCACTGGATGCTTGGAGCATCATGCGAACACTCAAGGAGTTGTTCGAGGCAAATCAAGAAATGAAACTTTATCGAAGGTCTAAGGAATTGTTCTGTGCTGAACTCAAGGAAGGAGGAGCTGTCAGCACTCATGTTATAAACATGATCTACCAGATTCGATATCTAGAATGACAAAGCATTGTGTTTGATGAATGGCTTGGCCGTAATTTGATTATGTCTTCATTGACTGGTTCTTATGCTGGCTTTGTATTGAATTTCCATATGCATTCGATGCAAGCCACATACGAAGAACTTCATAACATGCTACGCATGACGGAGCAAGATTTAAAGAAAGGCAACCCCACGTTGTATCTCCATGGTGGAGCTGGCTCTTCAAAGATATCCGAGAAGTCAAAGAAAATCAAGATGAGGAAGAAGAAGATATCAAAGAAAAACTCCAAGAAGCGCAAAGGCGCAAAACTAAAAGTAGCTCGTGATCAATGTCTACAATACAAGAAGTCTGGACACTGGAAGAAGGATTGTCCAGAGCTTAAAGCATGAACCTCAGGTACGCTTTGTATTTTTTCAATTATTGACATCTTATTAGCCTTAGATGCAAATAGTGGATGAGTGTTAGACACTGACAGTCCCACTCATATTTGCAATTCCCTGCAGGAAATGAGGGTTAAAAGAAGGCTGAATAAATGGGAGATCCAACTTAGAGTTGGCAATGGCAAGACATTGGATGTCAAGGCCTAGGAACTGTTGTTTTAGATCTCCGAAATGGATGTAATTTAGATTTGCATGACTGTTATTATGTTCCCTCACTTATCAGACAAATAATATCGCTACCAATATTAAATAAAGAGGGATGTAAAATAAACATTAAGGATGCAACTTTATGTTTGTATGATAAAGAAAATTTATTGAAATGTGAATGTTTTTTATCGAAAGGTCACTATGTTTTGGAAACATGTAGAGATGTCTTTAATATAGAGAAAAATACAAGTAAGAAGTCTGAACTAAATAATAATGAATTATGGCATATGAGATTGGGCCACATAGGTGTTAGACGTCTATCCAAATTTGTAAAGGATGGTTTGATTGAAAATCTTACCTTAGATCCTTATCCGATTTGTGAGTCATGTATCCAAGGAAAGATGACAAATGCCCCATTTCAAGGTGTTGGACACCGGGCTAAAGATTTACTGGAGCTAATACACAGTGATGTTTGTGGTCCATTAAATCATGCCACTCATGATAGTTCCACATACTTTGTGATTTTCACATATAACAAGTCTAGATATGGATATGTCTATCTGATGAAACATAGTCGAAAACATTTGACAAGTTCAAAATATTATGAAACGAAGTAGAAAAACAAACCAGTAAATTCATCAAATGCCTTAAAACAGATCGAGGCGGTGAATGCATGAGAGAATAATTCAGAAATTATTTAAGGGAGAATGGAATTCTCACCCAATATAGCCCACCAGGAACACCTCAACATAATGGAGTGTCTGAGCGTAGAAATCGTACTTTATTGGATATGGTGCGATCCATGATGAGCTATACAGATCTTTCTTATTACCTTTGTGGTTACGCATTACAAACTGCTGCCTACATACTTAATAAGGTTCCATCAAAATCTATTTCTACGACCTTCTATCAGATATGGTTCGGTAGAAATCCAAGTCTTAGACATTTAAAGATTTGGGGTTGTCCTACATACATTAGAATTACGCAGCAGGATAAACTAGCACCCAGATGGTATAAATGTAGGTTCGTTGGATATCCTGATAATTCCATGGGATATCAATTCTACGATTCCAAACGATGAAATGTATTTGTTGTTCGCTTTGCAACTTTTCTTGAAAAATAATTTTTGAGAGAAAGTGGGAATTGTAGAGAGATTAAACTTGATGAGTTTGATCCCAACATTAAGGAACTTGAGATGGAACCAGAGATCCAACTAGCTGAAGGATCTACAACACAGGTTCTACGTAAGTCGAATAAAATATCAAGACCTCATGAGAGATTGTTTTTAACGTCTGATATGAGCCTTGATGTTCTCCTTTTGGAGGAAACAGATCCGACTACGTATAAATAAGTGATATTGGATATCGATTCGGGAAAATGACAAGAAGCCATGAAATCCGAAATGGATTCAATGCATGCCAATCAAGTCTAGGACTTAGTTGAAATTCCTGAATGAGTTAAACCTATTGGTTGTAAATCGGTTTATAAAAGGAAGCGAGGGCCTGATGGAAAGGTGGAAATTTATAGCGGCTTCAGAAGCTGCTAAAGAAGCTGTTTGGATTAGAAATTTTATCACATAGGATCCGTCGTTGGGTGTGGACCGATACACTCAGTAATCAAGTGCGAAGCAAGATAGGATCCGTCGGCCCATATGTGTACCATAAGGGGTTTATGTATCTATGTATGTAAAGTCACGATTCTTAAAGACTTTGGCCAAATCCGATCACCTAGGGTAGATCGCATCAGTTGTAAAGAATTATGGAAATGTCGACATGAGATGTGCTCCTTGGAAACTTGATGGTATCTTCTATGTTTCCTAAGCACAACTCGGATAGCCTACGACGGAGGGATTATTAAACATATGTGATGACCTCGACTTGTATAGTTCAGAAAGGTCATTCGTGTTTTTCGTGAATTCGGAGGTGGCCGAATTACGTACATATTAACTAGGCTTATATGACGAATGTGTCTGAACTTAGAGAGTCCCAAATATGAAGTATACTGGTTGAGCACTTGGGTAGCCGATTAATTTTGATAAAAGATAATATTCGATATTATAATTATCAACTAAAATAATCAAGTGTTATTGGATAATATTGATTATTTACTTTGACCTAATTAGATTAATTCAATAATTACACAAGAGCTTAATTGTAAAATCATAATTATCTCTAACATTTGAGGATATTATGGTAATTGTAAGTATGTAATAATAGGTGGTTTTGGCTTGATTTAATTGGATTAAATCAAGGTGGGAAACATTTAACTAATCCATTTCCTAATCCTTGGCTCGATTTAATTGGATTAATTATAGTGGGAGACAATGGAGATTAGTCACACCTAATTATACATATTTGGACAAATTAGATTAAGTCCACTTAAAAGTTGATTACAACTTTTCTTTAATTAAAAATTGCCTAAGTTTTGCTATAAATAGCAAGCTTTAGGAAGGTTTTAATTACAAGTTCAAATATAAGCATAAGCAAATTCTTGAGAGATTAGCCTAAGTTAGAGAAGTGTTTAGAGAAGCTTGTGAGGTCTCTACAATATTTCATCTAGGAGAAATCAAGATTGGATCTTGAAGTGAAGCTTGGAAGCATTGGAAACAAGATTGGATCTTGAAGTCAAGCTTGCACACTTTGGAGGTTCTCCAACAATTTCAACAAGGAGAAGTAGATTAGATCTTGCATCAAGCTTACTAGGTAATGTTTGATCTTCTCCTAAGCTATGTTTATTTGTGTATTAGATGCATGATCACATAGCTTAATATTGAATAAGGCTAATCAATTGTGTTAGAATACTTTAGAAGTATAAACACAACATGCTTGTAATTATTTCAAAGATGTTCATGTTGGACATGAAACAATTAATAAGAGTTTGGAACTCTAAATTAAATCTTAGAGCTATGGCTACCATTCTAAAATCACTCGACCACCTTTAGGTGGACTAGAATTGTTCATAAGACATTTCTAATTGGGATTTTAAAATGGTTTGTGTATTTGATTCAAAATTTACGCAAATGCGTATTTAGAATAAATTTATGTTTTTGGAAAAATATTTGATATTTTGAAAAACTTGATTTTTATTCTATAACATGTGTTAATATTGATTTTGAAATTAAAAATTAATTTTGGGTGTTTTTGAAGTGTTTAGAGAAGACCGGAAGTAATTAGGGTAATAGACCCTAATTGCATCAGCTCTCTGGAATCCAGAGATCTGTGCAATTGAAGAAATCAAATAAAAAAAGGATGGGCTGCTGTCTGCGAGCTACAGTGCGCATGCGCACTGTTCACATGCGCAGTGCGTGCTCATGTACGCGTACTGTGCGCATAAATTTTGTTTTGCTTCGTTCGGGAGCTTCCGGACTTCGATTCAGTCCCGATTTTTTCCTATACACTCGTAATGGAATATAGTATTTCATTAAATAATTTAAAATTACACCCATACTTGATATCCATGGGTTAGACCCATTTTCACTGTCTGGGACACCGATCCGACCCTAGGGGTTCCACAACTACCCCAACACTATGAGCTTAGAGACTTAAATTAAAAACTCACTTTACGAAGAGAGCTATAATCTAAGACTTTACAAGATATTCTTCATTAGAAATGTAGGCAATGAATTTTTGCATAAGCCCGATGATGAGCCTCGTATGGAGGCACTACCTGAAAATTTACGGAAGCCGCGGGAAAAGAATTCGGGAAGGAAAGAAAACTCCAAACAAAATTAACCCCCATCAAATTCGGACTCACTAGCCCTCCTCGGATTCCTTCAGCCGCTGTTTCAAACTTTAGTCTCGGACTGGCCCATTACCCATGCAACCAACATGCTCACGGCCCACCACACAAAGCCCACACGCCCAAGCCTTCCCAAATAAAAATCCCATGCAAAACATATGTCAAAATCCCTCAAATCACCTTCCAATTTAACAAGATTTAAAATATCCTTCTCACCAAATTTATAAAATTTATTTCCCTAAATAATTTAAGGGAATATATCCCAAATTTGCATGATTTATTTCCTTACTTAGGAGATCCCTTATCACTATAAATTGAAGACCAAATCACCAAGAGAAACCCTAACACATTCACTCGGCAAACACAAATAAAAAACCTAAGCTTCTCTCCTCTTCACCCTTGGCCGAAACAACCAACACAAACCAACCAAAAACATAAAGAAGCCAAAACAATCCACAATTCACAACACAAACAAATTCCACCTATTAAAACATAAACAAATCAAAGCCCTCCACCGACAACAATCAAACACAAATAATCCTTCAACCAAGCAACCCACCAAACTGAACAAGCTACACATGGCAAGATCACAAAAAAACCTGGACTTTCCACTTAAGCTTCACGGCACACACACATAGAGGCCACACACTTTTCTTATATCTTGAACACACACACACACGACACACACACAGAGGCCACACACACTTACACGTCAAAAATATACACACACATCAAAACACACGCTCTTCACCGAACACACACAATCATCCGACATAAAAGCCAACAAATAAGCCAAAGCACTGACACAGCCAACCCCCCTCAAGACCGATTAAATAACCAACAAAATCAATCCCTTAGCCGAAACATAAAGAAACAAAAGTAAAAGTCAGCCCTCCACCAAATAGAGAAGCCACCAAAACCATCACCGTGAAGCCAAACAAGCAACAACAACCGAGAAGAAAATGAAAAGAAAAATACAATAAAGACATGCCCCCTAAAACTGAGACAAAACAACAGCTCATTATCGAAAAATATCCTCAAAATAGTAGCCAAATCATCGCAGAACAGTCCCATAAAACAACAATTCATTACCGAAAAATAGTAAAAAAAACATTGAAAACAACCCTTAAAATCGCAAAAACAGAAGCAAAACAGCCCCCTAAAAAACACACAAACAGTCCCCAAAAATAGCGAGCAAGAACAGCGAATAATGAGCAAAAACTGCGAACCAGCAGACCAGGAAAACAACAAGCTTCATCCTTCCGGCGACAGCCTAACATAATTCCGAGAAGCAACTCAAAAGGTAAGACCCGAGGGCACCCTTACTCTATTTATTTTTATAGTTCTGGACACGGCATGCTTGGCTAGACGTAAAATACGTCCAGCCAGGTATACAAAATCCTATATTAAAGACGGCCAAATTTCTGGTCACACTTTTCGTTATTTCGCTTTTATTTCATTGTTTATCTTTTTTTATTTATTGTCTTTTTATTATTTCACATTAAATTTACTTTTATTGTTATTTTATTATTATGCATTTATTTTGTTATTTGTCTTTTTATTATTTCGCATTTAATTTACTTTTATTGTTATTTTATTATTCCGCATTTATCATGTTATTTGTCTTTTTGTCTATTTACTTTTATTGTTATTTTATTATTTCACATGTTTTTTATGTCTATTTGCATTGCATTAAAGGTTATCCCTTGCAGTATATCGGATGGAAACCTATACATAAATTTCGTAGCCGAATCCGAATGGACAGTAGTGCGGTCTGTACTTGGGATATAACTCCACGTACCACTTGGGAAATACCCATATATGCGTGACTAACCCTCTCATTTTATTTACTATTTATTTATTGATGCTTTATTTGCTTTTGATTATTAGGATCTTGTTATCATACCTCGTATTTTTTTATTTAATTTGCTTTTATTTATATTCATGTTTATGGGTGTGCAAATTGTGGTTTATTTGAATTATCTTGCATGAACTGCATACGACTTGGCTATACCATTATGTGAACCAGTCTATTGTACTGGCATAAGTAAGTGACCATTCCGAACCCAACAGTTTGAGGCCTTCCCTTGCGAGGGGTGATTGCGACCTTAAACTTTTTCCCAGTTCACACTGGGTGGTGACTCTTTTATTCTCCGGTTTAGTCCCTCGCGGGCTACTCCGTACTCTCTACGGGCTGCGAGCCCACAGTGTCGTGGTCGCCGAGCATCATAGGCATAGCAGTAAGTCCCGCTTCATTCCTACAGATGGCGACTCCACTGGGGATAGAGAATCGGCCCTGAAACAATGCCTTGTAGTGTCCGTGGCTTTAGCTTTGGTTACCCAAGTCTCATATATTTTGCATGCCTTTCTTTCCCCGATGACGTTATGTATCGTAAAGTTGTTTTCACTCAAGGCGGCGGATCGTTATGTGGCATCATCACTCGTTGGCACGTACCTTAGGGTATAAAAAAGGCGTGCTCACTTGGTCGCTCGAACGCTTGAGTGGGGAGACCTAGTTTTGAGCAACCCTTCACCGGGGGGAGCCTGTATCCATACCCTTATAAGCCCACACATGAACCATAGTTATATGTCCTCTAGAAGATACCCATATGCTTGTGTTTGGGACCATTATCATTTGGATCAATTTGGACTTCTCGTCATATGATATGAACTTGTTGGGCTATTTAAATTGGGACGAGTTTTTATTTTATGATGATTGGGCCAAAAGTTTTCAAAATGACGATGGGCCACCTTGTGTTTGGGCCCGCTATTATTTGAAGTTATTTAGCCACCTTATCGTAAAAGTGTAAACCTATTGGGCCTTTTCAACTAGGACAAGTTTGCACCTCGCGATAATCTGATTGAACGCTTTAAAATGATAACGTGCCAACTTGTATGAAAATCTTGATAGGCTTAGAAGGTCCAAACATGATCTGAATATGCCAAATTCATGAGTCCAATATTCACACTGGCTTTCATCCAAGAAGGATACGCCTTGTTATGACCTATTTGTATACTTTTGGATATCTCCAAGTCCATCCCCACAACCGTGATTGCTAAAGGCCCAATTCGTCGTTTCTAGACAATGGCTCGATCCCCATAATAGGCTTAGTCAATACTATAAATGGGTGGTCTTTGTCATTTACTGATGGAAAGGGACTGAAGTAGCCAAGGTTCACCCCCGTCGCATAGGAGAGAAAAATTTTATGTACCCCACATTGGTGCATAAAATGGGCCATACCTAGGACAAAAAAAAGACTTACCACGAGTGTGGGAGGAATAAAGTCTGAAGGATATATGCTGTTTTGATAACCACATACATCTCATGCATCGCATGCATACACACATCATGCTAACTCCTTGTTTTAACAGCCATCATAGATATCTGTTGGGTTAGAGAAGAAGGAAGACTTGTCAAACAGAGTATAGCAAGCATGAATGCGTCAGGGAGTGAAGATTCTTGCATGGATCAATTGGAGTCCAACATCACCAATATTACCGAGCAACTACAAGCTTTGACCAACGCTGTGGCCAGTCTGGCAGTACCCCACATAGTTGAAATAGAAAACAATGAGAATGGAAGGCGTGAGGAGCCCCTGAATAGAGTGAGTGAAGAGAAGAAAACCCTATTTTTGATGATGACATGGCTGAGTATGTCGCGGGAAGGATAGCAGGGTCTCAGTTAGAGTTACAGAAACTCAGAGAACAAGTAGACTCAGTTACCCGCAAGCTGAAGGGAAAACATGAAGATTTGTTTAGACTATGATGCAATGACTTTCGAAGAACAGTTGCCTCCCCAGTTTAAGATGCCTGACATGGCCAAGTTCAATGTGAATGGAGATCTTAGGGTCCATCTCCGAAAATATGTTTCAGTTGAGTGATGAGTTCAATGGGTTTGTCGAAGCGTCAGGTACAGAAGATGTTCAGGATGTCACTGGAAATGGCGCTCGTAGTATGGTATCATGGCCTGGAGAGAAAAGTCAGGGATGACTGAATGGAATTAGCGAAAGCCTTTCTGAACCAATATGTCACGGATTTGGAGATAGACTTGTCGTTTCGTGACCTGGAAAACACTAAACAGAAGTTAGATGAGAGCTTCAAAGATTATGTAGACTGCTGGAGAAGCAACTCTTGAAAATGTAGACACGGCCCTCGGAGAAGGACCAAATTAAAATGATAATAAGCATTAAAGGCACAAGCCCTCCATTTATAACAAGATGAGGAGAATGACCTCTATGATTAATGACTTTCGACAGTTAAGAGAAAATATCATGGATATCGAGGAAGAGGAAGCCGAGAACAGAAAGTTTTATGTCCAGAGTAGAAAGGACTATTGGGGGGCCTTTAGAGATCAAGCCCGCTACTGCTGAGGTCACTAGCATAAAAAACAGGCGATTCTCCAATCTTGGTAGACCTTTGTCAAAGGTGTTTGAAAAATTGAACGGGAAAGGAATCCTAAAACCTTTAGAATCTAGACCAATTCCAAACCATGTGCCACATTACTTCGACCTAAACCAATACTGTTCCTTCCATCAGCAGAAAGCCCACGAAACTGACAATTGCACCCGCCTCAGGAATGAGATCTAAAACCTCATTGACACCCATAAGATACCTGACCTAGAAAAAGAACAACCCAACACACATAAAAACCCCCTACCCAACTACCAATCCGTTCCACCACCCACCTACATGATCAACTCCGGCCTGACTAAAAGCTTTGTCCTCCAAACTCTCAACCATCATGTGGATACGAGATAGCAGCAGTGAAGATGAAACAGAAAAGAGAAAGAAAATTCAGCCAGAAAAAAAAAAGATTGTTTGTTTTTAGTCCTTAATAGTTAAGCATAAGTCCAATGATGAAATTGTTTGCTTTAGGGTGAAATCTTAGAAACGATAAGTTCTTGATATACTTTTATCTGATACTTTGAGTAGTTGATCTATATTAGACTCGTAAGCACTTAATTATAGGTTCTTAGTAGTGGAAACCTAAGTAGTTGGCAAGATGACTAGTTGAAGAAATCGCAGGTCGATGAATGACCGTTTACTTAGATGTCTATCCTGATTTGCTTGTGTTATGAATGTGGCATGGTTGAAAGTAAAAGAAAAGTCTCTAAAGAAAAAAATTAAACCACCTATAACCAATAAACATGAAGCTACCTGTGGGCGAGTATTAGGACCACCATGAGGAGAAATGCTACCTTAAAGGGTAGGTGTGTTTAAAAGAAAAAGGAAAAAAAAAAAAAAAAAAAAAGAAAAAAGAGATAAAAGAAAAGAAAAAAGAAAATCATACCATATTGAGCACTGAAAAGCAACTGCATAGCATAATTGGGATATCTAGGTTGGTTTGACTTATCGATCCCAATTTTCAAAATGAAATAATTGAGTTGACTTACCTAGGAATCAAGCTATAAATGAACCTTTACACACACACACACTGTGAGTCTGGCCTATATGATTTATTCAAAGACTTGGATTTGAGTTGCATTGAGTGTTTTGAATGTTCTCTTGTTTCATCACTGGGCATTCTTTGAGGACAATAATATGTGTAACTATTGGGAGGACGATTTAAGCAAAAGATAGTACGAACCTGCAAAACAAGGACAACTTGGAAGGCCTCCCAAAGATATAGACATTGGAAACGCAACTTCGCCGGAAGGGTAGTAGGAGAAAAATACAAGACGAGAATGGCGGCAAAATCCTTAGAGAGAGGGCATATTTCGAAATCTGGGAATCATAAGACATGATTTTCAGTATCCTAAAAATGAGGCCGCTTTCAAAAAGGCGTAATCCACCTTGACCTAGTGCAGGCAGCGGAGATCAGAAAACTAAACCAGGTCTGGGGGCAACCAGTCTACCACCCCGCGAATAAGGGACATAACGATATTTCGAGCCATGGGACCAAAGAGAACTGAGCAATCACCAAAAGAGAACTGTCAGAAGGAAATTGTACGCAGGCCAAGAGGGCGACCATAGTTTCTCATAAGCAAAAGAGCGCAAGGAATGCCAAACCAAAGAAAACATCAAGCCAATAAGACAAAGAAAACCCATCGGAATAGGGAATACATCCATGCATACATGCATACATGCATACATGTCACATACACATAATTTTTGTTTTGTGTCGCTGGCTTTGATTAAAAAGAAAAAGCGGCGAAGACGAGCAACCCCTCGGGGATGAGGACGAGCAAGCCGGGAATGACAACAAGCTCAACTTAGTTCGGGAATAAAGCCCAGAGATGGTTCGCGAACAAAACCCAGGGGCAAAGTACCTCGCCATCAACTCAACTCAATTCGGGAACAAAATCCACTCGGTGGTTCGGGAACAAAACCCAGGGGTTAAAGCGCCTCACCATCAACTCAACTCAATTCGGGGACAAAACCCACTTGGTGTTTGGGAATAAAACCAAGGGGTCAAAGCGCCTCGCCATCAACTCAACTCAATTCAGGAACAAAACCCAGCGGCTCGCCATCAACTCAACTCAATTCGGGAACAAAACCCACTCGGTGGTTCAGGCACAAACCTAGGAGTCAAAGTGCCTCGCCATCAACTCAACTCAATTCGGGAACAAAACCCACTCGGTGGTTTGGGAACAAAACCCATGGGTCAAAGCACCTCGCCATCAACTCAACTCAATTCTGGAACAAAACCCACTTGGTGGTTCGGGAACAAAACCCAGGGGTCAAAACACCTCACACTTCAACTCAACTAGGAATGGTTCGGGATGAAAAACATCTCACACCAGGAACGGTTCAGGAATGAACCATCTCACACCAGGAACGGTTCGGGAATGAACTATCTGATACCAGAAACGGTTCGGGAATGAACCATCTCACACAAGGAACGGTTCGGGAATGCACCATCTCACACTCGGTGGTTCGGGAACAAGGCCTAGGGGTCGAAGCACCTCACCACCAATCCAATTCAGCTCGGAAAAAAATCCTAGAGATCAAAGCATCTCGCAGGGATGAATCCCGGGAGTCGAAGCACCTCACAAAAGTAACGAAACAGTAGGAAAGTCCGGCAATGGCCGACGAACCAGGTAAGTAAAAAATGCATGCATGACTGTGATAGGGTTGTCACTGTCACACACTGCACAAGCTTCATCAAAATGGGGGCGACTGTAGGCACTGTATTTTTACATAAGTCCGAGATGAGCCTCATATGGAGGCACTACTTGAAAAGTTACGGAAGTCACGGGAAACAAATGCGGGAAGGAAAGAAAACATAAAAAAAAAAAATTAACCCCACGTCTGATTCGGACTCACTAGCTCGCCTCAGATTCGCTCAGCCACTATTTCAAACTTTTGCCTCAGACTGGCCCATTACCCATGCAACCCACACGCCCATGGCCCACCACACAAAGCCCACATGCCCAAGCCTTCCACAATAATAATCCCCAAACCAAAATCCACTAAAATCATCCCCTTCAATCCCTTTTTCCCATCAGATTTACCAAATTTACAAAAATCTTTTCCTAAATTATTTATAGGAATATCTCCCAAATTTGCATTGATTATTTCCTTATTAGGAGATCCCTTATCACTATAAATTGAAGACCAAATCACCAAGAGAAACCCTAACACATTCACTCGGCAAAGACAAACAAAAAACCTAAGCTTCTCTCCTATTTACCCTTAGCCGAAACAACCAACACAAACCAACCAAAAACGTAAAGCAGTCGAAACAATCCACAATTCACAACACAAACAAATTCCACCGATTAAACAATCAACAAATCAAAGCCCTCCACCGAAAACAATCAAACACAAACAACCAAGCAACCCACCAAACTGAACAAGCTACACATGGCAAGATCACAAAAAACCTAGACTCTCCTCTTAAGCTTCACGGCGCGCACACGCAGAGAGGCCACACACTCTTCTTATATCTTGAAACACACACACACATCACACACATACAGAGGCCACATACACTTACACGTCAAAAACACACACACGTCAAAACACACACTCTTCACCGAACACACGCACACACTAAATCGACACAAAAGCCAACAAATAAGCCAAAGCACCGACACAGCCAACCCCCCTCAAGACTGATTAAACAACCAACAAAATCAATCCTTTAGCCGAAACAAAAACAAACAAAAGTAAAAGTCAGCCCTCCACCGAATAGAGAAGCCACTAAAACCATCACCGTAATGCCAAACAAGCAACAATAACCGAGAAGAAAATGAACATAAAAATACAACAAACTAAGCACCCTAAACTGAGACAAAACAACAGTTCATTAACGAAAAATAGCCCTTAAAACAGTAGCCAAATCACCGTAGAATAGTCTCATAAAACAGCAGTTCATTACCCAAAAATAGTCCAAAAAATAGTGAAAACATCCCTTAAAATCGTAAAAACAGTAGCAAAACAGCCCCCTAAAAAATGCACAAAAAGTCCCCCAAAACAGCGAGCAAAAAACAGCGAACAGCGAGCAAAAATAGCGAACCAGCAAACCAGAAAAACAGCAAGCTTCAATCCTTCCGGCTACGGCCTAACGTAATTCAGAGAAGCAACTAAAAAGGTAAGACCTGAGGGCACTCTTACCCTATTTATTTTTATAGTTATGGACACGACATGCTTGGCTAGACGTGAAATACATCCAGCCAGGTATGCGAAATCCTACATTAAAGTCGGCCAAATTTCTGGCCACACTTTTCGTTATTTCACTTTTATTTCGTTGTTTATCTTTTTTTTTTATTGTCTTTTTATTATTTCGCATTTGATTTACTTTTATTGTTTTTTATTATTCCTTATTTTATTTTGTTATTTGTCTTTTTATTATTTCGTATTTAATTTACTTTTATTGTTATTTTATTATTCCGTATTTATCTTGTTATTTGTCTTTTTGTCTATTTACTTCTATTGTTATTTTATTATTTCATATGTTTTTTTTATGTCGATTTACATTGCATTAAAGGTAATCCCTTGTGGTATATCGGATGGAAATCCAGACATAAATTCAGTAGCTGAATCCGAATGGACGGTAGTACGGTCTGTACTTGGGATACAACTCCACGTACCACTTGGGAAATACCCATATATGTGTGACTAACCCTCTCCTTTTGTTTACTATTTATTTATTGACGCTTTATTTGCTTTTGATTATTAGGATTCTTGTTATCATACCTCGTATTTTTTTATTTAATTTGCTTTTATTTATATTTATGTTTATGGGTGTGCAAATTTGTGGTTTATTTGAATTATCTTGCATGAACTGCATATGACTTGGCTATACCATTGTGTGAACCCGTCCATTATACTGGCATAAGTAAAGGACCATTCTGAACCCAACAGTTTGAGGTCTTCCCTTACGAGGGGTGAGTGCGACCTTAAAATTTTTCTTAGTTCACATTGTGTGGTGACTCCTTTATTCTTCGGTTTAGTCCCCCGCAGGCTACTCCGCACTCTCTACGTGTTATGAGCCCAACAGTGTCGTGGTCACCGAGCATCATAGGCATAGCAGTAAACCCCGCTTCACTCCTACAAGTAGCTTGAGTCTTCACATTCATCGCTTTTCATCACCATTGTGCTTTGATATCTTTTTGTAATATTTGCTTATACTCGTCAAAGTCTTATAGTATTGTATCATCGAAATCCATCTTGCGAATATATCGCCAACAATCTACCCTTTTTTGATGATGGCAACCATTAAAACTTGTGAGCTTAAGAGTTCCAAATTTATTGATGATATGCTCCCCTTCAATATGTGATTGTCTTCAGTATAGCTCTATAACTTAAACAAACACATTAGTATAACTTTTCTCCCCTTTTAATACAATACTGAGAGAAACAAAAGTTTTAATCTCATTCTCTTGATTTCTCCCTCTTTAACATTATCAAAAAGGATGGAAAAGTAAAAATTGAGTTCCATGAGATATCAATCAATATATGTGCATAAAAAAATATGACAGTTCATTTATCATACACATTTAGTATTACCATACCATTTCTCCATTTTTGCTATACAATATGAAATTTAAGCATAGATCATCAAAATCACTCAAATTAAGGCAATATCCTTGCATTTCATTTTCAACCAATAATAATCAATAGCAAAACATATTCAATGCATAAAGTTCAAAAAAGATCACACAAATCATATGAACCAATAAGTCTTTTTTGATACCAGTTTATACTAAATGAGATTAATAATTATGGTTAAGCATATGATGATACCAAATGAAAAATATTGAAATACAATTTGCCTAACACTAATATGGTTCAAACTCAAGTTTAATTCATATCAAATGAAATAATCAGACATATATGAGTTGGAGGAAACGATACCAATGTTTCCGTAAGCATAGATTTTACCTATTACCATTGTTACTTAGTACAAATCCACCAATCATCAAGTTCATTTATTTTTTAGGTAGAGTGTTTTATATTCTTCTCTTTTTGAGCTCTTCCTCATTTTTATTGAGGTCTTTGGGAACATTTCGCATTTCTCATTAAGAACCATTCCTAAAGCTCCCCCTAAAAAATCATTTAAGTGCATTTTGGTACAGAAATTGTAACAACCCCGAATTTTTTAAGTTCAGCTAGGGACGTAACAAAGGGACGTAGGGAATTTTCTTTTCCAAAAATTAATAAAGAATTCCCAGGATCGACTTAGAGTCAATAGATATTTACTTAATTATGGGCCTAGTGAGTTTAGCGTAAGCATATTGGGCCTAGGTGTCTTGGGCGATTTGGTCATTTTCCTTCCAATTTAAAATGAGCCCAATAACCAAAGTAAAAACTTAAATTAGAGCCCAATTTCTTTTTTTGATTAGCAAGGCCTAACAAAATTGGAAAAGGCCCAACAAAACCAATATCCTAGACTTCTCTAGAAATTTGGTTAAGTAAATGGTGAGGGAATTAAAATGAAAATTCTTCAAATGTTTTTCTCTTGGCCGTGAGTTATGAGAGAGGAGAGAAAAAGAGGATTCGCATTCACTTAGCAAATTTCTAAGCTCAACAAGAGTAATCCATCCCAAGTTAAACTCAAGAAGAAGAAAATGAAGAGTAAGGACATTATTAATGAAGAGGAAAGTTGAATAGAGGTAAGAAACACTTTACCCAAATCCTTGAATTGTGAGTTATGAGATATGGATGATGGTAGTATGTTGTAGATTGGTAGATGTGATTATTGATGGTTGTTTTATTTCGAAACTCATGTTTGTTTGGGTAATTTTTGATAACTTACCCTAGTTAAAGCATTAAGTAAGGATGATGAGATTTGATGGTGTGATGAGATTTTAGAAATATGATATAATGATAAACTAGATGTTGTAATTATTTGTGGTTATGTGGCAATGAGATTTGGGGTTAACCATGAAAGGAATGAAAAATCCGGATCCTGGAAATTATTCGCATCGCGATGCGCAATGAGACATAACCTCGGATTTAGACATGATGATTTCACGTCGCGACGCAACTGGGACCGCGTCGCGACGCGTATCAAAACCAGAGCCTCTATTTTACCCGAAGTCACGACACATGCATCCAAGAGTCGCGATGCGATGCGTGACCTTTTAATTTAATTTATTTAATTTCCCCACTTCATTCAAAGAGATAGAAGACATCCTAAGGGACCCGTATCAAGATCAAAATTTTTTTACATGACTTGTAGAAGGGATGATTTGACTAGATTAAGAAACTTAATTTAAATTCGAACAATGTCCTACAACTCATGTTCTAACTAAGTTTATTCCAATTATATACTCGACAGGAGCCGCGTTCCCCCTCGGCGACGTGAAGCAGAGTTGACCAGACTTCAATCTGTGAGTGGATGCTGTTTCCTTCAAAGTTAATTTATATTTACTTGTTATTGATCAAGATTTATTTTAAGTGCTTTAGGGCATTAACCAAATTAAGTTTTCAGTTATTTCTTATGTAAGAAAGTTTTGAGAAATTTTGAGATTTAAAAGCTTGAGTATTTATGTATTTAGAGCCTAGAGGCATGGGGGAAAACCCACCTCAGCTCTGACTTATGGAATTGACGGATAGAGAACGTGTGCACACGTAGTTCAGGGCTAATGGGGATGGCGATACGTAACGCGCCTAGACCCTAGTTTCAGGGTCAGGTGGTAGCATGTATTAACACTACCGACACTAATTCAGTGGCTTGGGGAACGACGATACGTTATACCCCAAAACCACTATTTAGGCGTATTGGGGGACCGCGATACGTAACGCCCCCATACGTCAGGTTTTCTACAGAACCAGAGATTTCTTATACAAAAAGTATTCAGAAATGGTTTTTCTCATGTTTAAAATAAAAGTATTATTTTCAAACAAGGATTTCATAAGCGTTCAAAACTAAAGTAATTTAAACAGTTACAATGATACAGTTTCTTTGATTTTGTAGCTCCACTCACTGAGTTCCATAAGACTCAGGCCCATCATTTCCTAGTTATTTTGCAGGATCCATCTTTTGGTGAGCCTCGTGCAACTTTTGGAGACCCAACTCGAGGACAAGAGTTATGCTGCAGTCACTAGTTATGGGGTCCATTATTCCAGACATATATTCATATAGAATGTAGTTCTCTGGGATTTCATTTTGATGTATTGTAGACATATGTTTGATTATGTATATACTATAAACACTTTCGGATATATATATATATTGCATGATCTTGTACTTAAAGCTTACTTGAAGTTTTAAGTCTGCATATGTAATTAGTTATAAGATTATATAGTATTAGGTAAGAGCAAGTGTTCATTTGCATAAGTTAGAGGCTTAGGCGACAGTGGGATTTTTGGCCTGCCGGTAACATTCCTTTAATGGGGATGTTACAAAGATGGTATCACAACATGATCTAGGGGTCAATGACTGCAGTAAGAGAGTACCAGTGTCTTGTATATATAGTATACTCGGGGTACTACTATATATAAGAGGTTATTTACTCTAGCAACTTTGTCTTAAGGTATGTCTTATTCTCTCTTAATTTCTTAGATTCCATGCCACCTAACGGAAGGACCCAGTAAGAGTAAGGGTAGACCAAGCGTGGTAGGCCGTCGTATGTGCATAGATTCGGACCAGAGGTTAGTAGCGCCTCCCCCTGAGCTAGATAGGGGCAAGAAATGGAGTCCGTTCATGAGAGTGGTGTAGGGGAAGGTAGAGCTGCACCAGTGGTTCAACCTAATAACCCAGTAGCTGCGGGCTTACAGCAGATTCAGCAGTCAAAACCAGCTTTAGCCCAGTTAATTACCGATCAACAGCAGCCACTAGGCCCAGAGTTGAGAGCTAAATAACCTATAGTTCATGTTCCACCACCACTTGTAGGACTATCAATGGCTCACCAAATAGTAGGTCCTCCAAACAGACCAGATCCTACAACTTTCCCATTAGGACCTTCTATTATGCCACATGAGCCACCTCCACTAACAGTTCAGGTTATGTAGCGACAGAAGCTGCTAGTGTCCTTACATGACTTCCTGAAGTTTCATCATCTCATATTCTCTGGAGTAGAAACCTTCTCTGACCCTTGCGGTTTTACTGAGGAATCAGATCGTATATATACAGCTTTGGGGTGTTCATCGGAGAGAGTGGTGGAGTTAGTTAGTTTCCTGTTGAGGGATGTCACCAACACTTGGTTTTTGTCTTTTCAAGATGGTCGACGACGAGATGCTCCTCCACTGACATGGGTTGAGTTCAGAACAACTTTCTTGTCCAGATTTTTACCACACAGTCTTAGAGATGCTAGAGCCCGAGAGTTTGAACAGTTGGTTCAGGGCGAGTAGATGAAAGTTTCCGAGTATGATATACGGTTTACAAGATTGTCTCGCTATGCCCCACATTTAGTCAGTAGAGAGGAAATGAAGGTGAAGAGATTTGTAAATGGGCTTCGAGATTACTTATTTCGCTCCATTCACTTCACAGAGGCCATTACCAACACTCAAGTTTTAGATGCTGCCTCGTGGTTTGAAGCGCGGGCCAACGAGAGACACAAGCAGAGAGTGAGTCTCGAAAGAGAACTATATCAGAGGAGAGGGTTAAGCCGCACCAGAGTGGCCCTAGTAGACAACAACAGGTCTTAGCTCTGCCTACTACACTTAGAGATATGGGTTCAGTTCAAGGATATCAGGATCGTAAACTGACTCAGAGTGTCACCTCTCGTGAAGTTTCTTCTCCCTCAGTAGCCCAGCCTGGGTGAAGCCTTCCATTATGTTCAATATGTGGGCGGACTCACTCGGGGACTCTCGATCTGGGAGTAGAGGTTGTTATCGGTGTGGATAAATGAGGCATTTTGAAGAGAGACTATCCAGTACCAGCAGATCAGTTGCCATCTTTCAGTGCCGCTCCATATGCACCCCAGCTACAGCCTAACGAAAGTGTAAGCAGATGAGAGCAGAGGCCAGTGAGTAGAGGACAAGTAGTAGAGGGAATAGGGTCGTCAATTGGTGATTGAGGACATGCTTCTTCCAGTAGATTTCAGGGCAGTGTGTATACCCTCACCCCCATGAGGCGCAGACATCCAATGCAGTTGTCACAGGTACATTATTGATTGATTCTGTGATAGCGAGGGTGTTATTTGATTCGGGTGCTACACACTCTTTTGTGGCACTGTGTTTTGTGACTCAGACGGGTAGAGACATCAAGCCTTTGGATTTACCTATCATTATAGCTACACCAGTAGGAGGTCCCATAGAAGCTATATGGAGTGTGAAATAATGTTCTATAGATATTGATGGGTATACTTGATATGCTGATTTAGTAGTATTGAGTATATTGAGCTTCGACGTCATTCTGAGGATGGATTGGTTAGCTAAGTACCATACAGTACTAGATTTTTAGGAGAAGACTGTTATGCTACATATTCCCGATAGACCAGTAAAATTTATCTAGGGATAGGACTGAGCACCTCACAATTTGATATCAGTTATGGAAGCATTTAAGATAATTCAGAAGAGAAACATGGGTTATTTGGCATATGTGAAAGATAATAGAGAGAGAAATATAGACCTTAAGCATTTCCCGGTGGTGAGGTATTATCCTGATGTAGAGATGTCATATCAGGCACCCAGCCTATATCATTTCTCCATACAGGATGGCCCCTGCAGAGCTCAATAAATTGAAAGCATAGTTACAATATCTGTTAGATAAGGGTTTTATTCACCCTAGTGTGTCCCTGCGGGGTGCTCCGATGTTATTTATGAGGAAGAAGGACGGGACACTGCATCTATGCATAGATTACCGACAGTTGAATAAGGTAACAATCAAGAATAAATATCCACTGTCGAAGATTGATGATCTGTTTGATCAGTTACAGGGAACCCAATGTTTTTCAAAAACTGATCTACGATTGGGTTATCATCAATTGAAGATTAGGGAGGATGATGTCTCGAAGACGACTTTTCGTATCAGATATGGGCATTACGAGTTCGTGGTAATGTCATTTGGTCTGACCAATGCCCTTACAGCGTTTATAGATTTGATGAACAAGATGTTCAGACCTTTTATAGACCGATTTGTGATAGTCTTCATTGATGATATTATGGTGTATTCATGTAATGAGCAAGAGCATGCAGAGCATTCCCATTAGGTGTTGCAGACACTATAGAACAGAAGTTATACGCTAAGTTCTCAAAGTGTGAGTTTTTGTTTACTAGTGTAGTATTTTTAGGACATATGGTGTCTAAGGAAGAGATTGGAGTAGATTCTCATAAGATTGAGGCTGTTCAGAACTGACATCAACCTAAAATTGTAACAGAGATTCGCAGTTTCTTGGGATTAATAGGGTATTATAGGAGGTTCGTAGAGAATTTCTCCAGAATAGCTGCTCCGTAAACACGATTAACTCAGAAGAATGTGAAGTTTGAGTAGTTTGATGCTTGTGAAAAGAGTTTTCAGGAACTCAAACACCGATTGACTACTGCTCTTGTTCTTGCACTGCCAGCCAGATCAGAATGGTTTACAGTGTATTGTGATGCTTCTATGGTGGGATTAGGATGTGTGCTGATGCAGAAGGGGAAAGTGATTGCTTTTGCTTCTAGACAACTAAAGCCTTCCGTACAAAATTATCACACTCATGATTGGAGATGGCTGTAATAATAATATTGCTCTAAATATATAGCGGCATTATTTTTATGGTGAAAAGTTTGAAATGTTCACTGATCATAAAAGCCTTAAATATATCCAGAGCCAAAAGGAGCTTAATTTGAGGCAGAGAAGGTGGATTAAGTTATTGAAAGATTATGATTGCTCCATTCAGTATCATCTGAGCAAAGCTAATGTTGTAGATAATGCCTTAAGTCGGAAGTCTATGGGGAGCTTGGCCCATCTGCTAATTGAGGGATAGCGCCCCGTCAAGTAGATGCAGAGTTGTATACTTGACGGAGTGAACTTTGAAGCGATGGTCCAAGGAGTATTATTAGCGTAAATCCAGGTGTGATCCACCATTGTAGATGAAATCAGGGTTGCAGAGGACGAGGATCCAGAGGTACAACAGATTACATGCAGATTGCAGTCAGGTACAGAAGACGAGTATCATATAGATAGTGAAAATCTCATCATGAAGCAGAATAGAATTCTTGTTCCTCCAGATTCGAAGTTGAAACACTTGATACTAGAGAAGGCCCACACTTCATCCTACACCATGCATCTGGGGATCACTAAGATGTATCATGATCTCAAGGATCTGTATTTGTGGAATGGCATGAAAAAGGATATAGTTGAATTTTTCACAAAGTATCTCACTTGGCAGCAGGTTAAAGAAGAACATCAGAGACCAGTAAGGAAACTTCAAAGTTTATACGTTCCGAAGTGGAAATGGGAGAAGATTGTTGGACATTTATGACCCATAGCGTCACTATTTGTACAGATCATGGTGTTGTTGTACAAATTAACTATGTGACAAAGGAGATTGCTCTCTTATCATTTGTGATTAGATCACCAAGATATATAAATGATATGAGGTCCTTATGATTTGTTCCTGGATTGAGAATGATATGAGAAGTATCAGTCCACGAAGGATAAATCATTAAATATCCCTAGTCAGAGTATTATCGAGATTGGACATCGATAAATACGTAAAAGACTAGTATTACACTTGTGCGCGTTGTGAGGGCACAACGACATAGTTCTCATATATTTGGGTATATGATACTCATGCAAGTGTAATAGGAGGTTGTGTTTTACCGATGGAACGGGAAACAACTTCGCTCTAGATAGACCCCCTCAAAATTCCATTGGTAGTATGACTATGTGTCTATGGAAGTCCGAAATCAGGGTAGGTGTATTTGGTCTTAACCTGAGACTTGCACCGCTAATACTTGTGACAATCAATATACTTTGGTTTTGGTAGTCCAGGGCTTTAACCGGTTTCCGTGTACGCCTCTTCTAGGTATATCGAGAATCGTAGTGTGTTGGGTGTGATGTCAAGAAGGAAGTATCACTCCAGTCATATGGAGATGATGATCGCGTAGGGATACAGAACTGGTTCTCTAAAAAGGTTGCAACCGTCGAGATAATATGACTTGGTCATGATTATCCGATATTAAAGAGACTAGTTGCTCGTCATCCGATATATGCTTCGTACGGGGCAGACACTGTACCAGCCCCAGGCCTTGCATGTGATCATCAGATACTGGATCGAAATACGCAATACTATGTATACTACGCCTGATATAGATCATTTATTCATGTAAGGATATTTCTGGAGAATTGGGTAGGCATGGCGCTTTGCTAGAAGCCAACCTTGTCTTGTAAATCGGTACAAACGTAGTACTAGGTACTTACGTGTTCGGATAGTCTGACGACCGAATTTACTGCCAACATATTTGGGGATCTCATGGGTCGCTTCCCGAAGATTCACCGATGACGTATGACTCGCACTTTTATTAATCTGGGATTAATAATGATGATAGAGAAAATTAATATGGGATTAATTGCGGAGATATTTCATCTGGGATAAAATATCATTTAAAGAGAAAAACGATTAATTTGGAATTAATCGGTTAAATTAATATTTTCGATATATTAAATGAAATCGGATTTCGACGCGGAATTGAAATAAGATTTTAATTCGGGCAAACGAATTAATTTAGAATTAATTCGTTAGCGACGTGAATAGTAATTATGCTTGGCATGATTATTTAATTAAATTAGATTTAATTACGTCGCAACGGAAATTTCGTTAATTTGGAATTAGCGAACCCGAGCCCGGGATTATTTGCGAGCGCATTCGTATTTCGAATTCGAGTGCGGCACGCAAGTCAAGTCAAACGTCAAATCAAGCGTCACTTCGACTAGTCAACTTGATCACCTTTTTGGTGATGGAAGTTAGGGGTGGCAATTTGGGTCAGGATTCGTTTATTCGTTCGATTCGATTCGCTTTAAAGCGAATACGGGTTTGAAAAAATGGATTCGTTTAATAAATGGGTCAATTCGATTCGATTAATTTATTAAACGAATCGAATACGAATTTAAGCTCATTGATTCGTTTATTCGTTTATGATTCGTTTAATTATTTTTATTTACTAGTTCTTGTTAATTTTCAATTAAGATTCGAGAAATTATAGCTAATTATCATAGAAAAAGTAATATTTTCAATATTTGGTGAAGAATTTTTAGTAAATATATTAATTACATATTTCATATGTATATATTTATGAAGAATTAATGTAAATCAAGTGTGGTAAATTATTTTATTAAATAATATCATTGACTAAACGAATAAACGAATATTCGTATTCGATTCGTTTAATAAACGAATCAAATACGAATCATGATATTAGGATTCGTTTAATAAACGAATCGAATACGAATCCATCACATTTTGATTCGATTCGTTTAGGATTCGATACGAATTCGATTCGTTGATTCGTTTTGACACCCCTAATGGAAGTAGTTGGTTGGTGTAAGAGTGTTGGACACTCAAATGTGTAAGGACTTAAATGAACATATACCAAATTTTGGTATATCATTTAAGTCTTTTTGATTTTGGAAATCATTCAACACATTCTCTCTTTCTTTGCTCTTCATCTCTCACGCCCATGGAGGGCATTTTTCTTCACTGGTTTCTGCCCAGAAACCATGAGCAAGGGAAGCAAAAGTGGGGAAATTTGTGGCAAATTTCTTAAGAGCTAGCACTCCGAGAGACATGCGAAGGTGATATGGAAGTCCACCCATGAGCCGAGAATCATTTGACGAAGCTTGGAGCTTGGATTATTGAAGATTGATGGCCGAAAATGGTGGAGGCAGTAGCAGCTCACTGCCGAATGCACCAGTGGGCATAATTTGATTTTTTGTTGCCTCGCGCGTCGCTCAACCGATCGATGTGAGTATTCCGCAACTCCCTCGTTGTATTCGTACACTTATTTCTTGCTTTGTATTCGTTCCTTGGGGCCGTAGAAACTCCAACAAAGATCACTATGAACTTTGTTGTTAGGCTCCCGCGTACCTCAAAAGGGTGTGATTCTATATGGGTGATCGTGAATAGATTGACTAAATCTGCACACTTTGTTCCAGTTAAAACCAGCTACACAGCATCCCAATATGCCAAACTATACCAGATGAGATAATTTCGTTGCATGAAGTACCTATCTCAATAGTTTCTGATTGAGGTTCTCAGTTTACCTCTAAGTTTTGGCAATCATTTCAGGAGGCTTTAGGTTCCCAGTTACGCTTTAGTACAACCTTCCACCCTCAAATGGATGGTCAGACAGAGCAGACCATACAGACTTTAGAAGACATGCTTCAGGCTTGTGTGATTGATTTTGAGGGTAGCTGAGACCGAAAATTGCCACTTATAGAATTTTCTTATAACAATAGTTTTCAAGCAAGTATTTAAATGGCACCATTCGAGGCTTTATATGGATGGAAGTGTAGATCTCCAGTTGGATGGTTTGAGGCCGGGGAGAAGAAGTTATTAGAACCTAATTTGGTACAAGATGCCTTGGAGAAAGTAAAGAAAATCAGAGAAAGGCTGGGTACGGCTCAGAGTCGACAAAAGAGTTATGCAGATCATCGGAGGAAAGATGTGGAGTTCTAGGTGGGGGATTTTGTATTTCTAAAAGTATCTCCTTTCGAATGAGTTATGAGATTTGGAAAAAAGTGTAAGCTCAACCCTAGGTTTATTGGGCCATTACAAATACTTTAGAGAGTAGGAGAGAGAGCTTATGAATTGGCACTTCCACCCATCATAGATAAAATACATAAAGTTTTTCACGTATCTATGTTACGAAAGTATTTAGTGATGAATCTCATGTGTGGAATCCCAGAAAGTCGATATCCATCAAGAATTATCTTATTCAGAACAGCCGATAGCTATCATTGGTAAATAGACAAGAAAGCTACAGTCTCGATGGATTCCCTCAGTCAAAGTAATTTGGCAACATCACAAGGAACATGAAGCTATTTGGGATCCAAAAAAAATCATAAGAGAGCAGTACCCC
>SKCR01019093.1:0-43249 GCA_019454045.1 Zanthoxylum bungeanum | reverse complement strand
TCATTTGCCTGTAAGCGTACATGCAGTTTTCCTTGCCTTGCTCGATGCTTACCTGGTAGTTTTTTTTTTTTTTTTGGAGCAGTCGATGCACGACCATGCTGATGCTTGGCCATTCAAGGAACCAGTTGATGCTCGTGATGTCCCTGATTACTACGACATCATCAAAGATCCCATGGGTAAGAAGTTTCATTTTTGACTTTATTTTCTGAACCATAATCTCAGAACAACTATGGGAATTATTTTATGGGGGAAAGTTGTGCCTAGCGCGATAGTCAAGTATTAACTTGCTATTCTCTTGGTCATGGGTGTGGACCTGGGATCAAGGTTATGTACTTAAGGACCTTCCCTAGACCCTGCTTTTAGTAGGAGCCTTGTGCACTTGATACGACCTTTACTGATCGGATAATTACTGTCACACAAGGCATTAATATGATGAGTTAGTTAATGGAGATTGATTGTACAACAGATCTGAAGACAATGTCAAAAAGAGTGGAATCAGAGCAATATTATGGGACATTTGAGATGTTTATCTCGGATGTGAAGAGGATGTTTGGCAATGCACGCACCTATAATTCACCCGAGACCATTTATTATAAATGTTCAACCAGGCATGTTGATCCCGCTTAATAGTTGTTTATGAATTATGTATGCGTTTCGTCTTCTCTCTTCTTTTTCTTTGAATGAACAACATATTTTGCAGGCTGGAAGCTCACTTTCAAAGCAAAGTTCAGTTTGGACTGCAATCTAGCACCAAAATGCAGCAGCAGTAATGTAAGTATTTAATGAATGTTCGTTCGTTCGTTCACTCTTGACGCTACAATTCCGTTGGGATCCATTGCCATAGCATCTATAGCTGTTTGTAGATTAAAATTTGCATCTTTTTCCAGCTACCTGCCTGTGTATGTATTTTACTGTATGCTCCTCTCATTCACTCATTTTTATTCTCCTCCTCTGTTTCTGTTTGTAAACAGACAAATATATGGAAGGAAAGCACATTGTAATAATCAATTTTTAGTCATACGCCCCTAAATTTGTCTGGATTTTTTTAGGGTTATTATCATTTCATTACTTCATAAATTTAGAAATAATAAACGGGTCATAAATTTAGAAATAATAAACGGGTATAAAAATATTATGATGTAATATTTAATTATTATATCTTTACAAAATCATAAATTTAATTACATTTGTATTGTCTTTGAACTTCTTGCTCACTTCTTGAGCCTGTCAACCAGGGCTAAAATGTAAGATTGTAGTAAAACTATAATAATAAAATACAAGATTTTATGATAAAATTTAAGATTTTAAAATGTAAGATTTTATAAAATACCTGTATTGATTTTTCTAATTTCGTAAAATGATAATTTAAGTTTTTATAAAATTAATAGTTGACTAAAAAATGATTACATTCTTCTCTTTATTACATTCTTCTCTTAATAGGCAGAGAAGATTGATTTAAAAAAAAAAAAAAAAAAAAAAAAAAAAAAAAAAAAAAAAACTAATAGTTGACTCATAAAGGCCAAGGAAGACAGACATTTGCTAGCTCTGCCTTTTATTCTTGTCCCCGGCAAGAGGAAGTCCAGTGTCCCAACCAGGCACAGCCCCTGCGGGTGTCCCGACTCTATGGCCTACCCGCCGCGTCACATGATCTAAGCTAACCGCACGCTGCAACGTAGATGTTTCAGTCGTGTCCTTCCCGACTATATCACTTCGAGGATTTCCAACTGCCGGAATCTGGGTATTATTATCACCAGGGAAGCCACTGCCCATTCTATGGTGATTCGGGTTGGGAGTAGTACTAATACTTGGAATCGCTTCGTTAAAGAACTCATTTGGGTTTGGTTGCATTGGAACAGCAGCGTTTGGAGATGCATCCAGTGGACTGTCGACCAATGGCGTGCCAACGCCTGGTACATCGGTTCTGGCTAAAAGCAGGGGGTTCAATCCAGTTACTCGCTTAACTGTTTCTTCAGCCATTTTCACCTAAAAATACAGAGAAATGAATTTAGACTACTACCACAATGCAAACTGGACATTAAACCCAACACCATAAAATAAACGCACCACTTCGTGTAGACGAGAATAACTAAGAGTACTGAGTACATGAACATCAAAACACATTCTGAATTGCAATTATATGGTTTTGAGGTAGCTGATTATGCACTCTACAAACAAGACCTTTCCGAATGACGCGGCGGCATACACATGCAGTATGGTGTATCAACATGATGTGAAGAAGAAGAACATAACCTTTCTCATTCTCAGATAACCAAACTAATTACCGAGCACATACTTTAATTTGTCACCGCACCAATAATGCTAGTCCGATCAACTTCACTCGGCACTACAAAAATGCTCATTATTTTAAAACCAATTGCATCCTAATCAGGATTATACAGGTAGTATTTAATCATTCCAGAGAAACACATTCATTATGCTGCATTTTAAGTAGTATTCGAAGAGACTCCATTTAGTTTTTATGGTATTCACTTTTGAAGTTCTAAGTGGGTGTTATTCGATCATGTAAAAGCATTTTAGATGAATCTAACTATATGTATAGGATGCAGACCGAGAAATGTTTTCCTTGAACAATCACACATTTTTCAAATTTGGTATGGAATTTACGTCTTCTAAATTGTTGGCCTCAAAGTCTCATGATCTCATATAATTTATGGTTAAGTAAATCATGATGATTATATTAACTAAACTGGATCTAACCACATTACGTAAAATATATAAAGCTGTAAGGTTACCTTCGCTCTTAATGTCTCAATATCAGCCTTCAATATTCTGTTGTTGACAGCAGATTCATCATATTTCTGGTTCACGTCGGTCAGACCTTTTAGTAATGAAGAATGTTCAACTCTTAATTGACCAGCCTGTATGACAGAATTCAAATCACATGTTCATATCATCAAAACAAGAATAGAGTGCGTATCAAGGTGCTAAGGAAGAAAATAGGGTACAACCTGTGTTTCTAATTCAGTCAGATGTGCTTGTTTTCTTCTTCGAGAGCGTCTTGCTGACTCTCGATTTGACAGCATCCTGAGCCATCATCAATATATTAATTGACAAAAGGATTTGTTTTTAAGCATACAAATTTGAAATTCTAGATCACAGCCAGTTAATTCATAGGCATGGGAGATTCTATTAAACAGACAGATAATTATCAAAAAATACATCAATATAAAAAAAAAAAAAATCAAACTTCCCTCCTCCTCCCAAACAACAAGAGTCATTTGGTGAGATAATTTTCATATGAAAAACAAGGATTCCATGGCAAGGACTTGCAATCAAGAGATTTTGTTCACAAGCTATCATACTTCAACAATTAAGAAACACAAAAAGAAAAAGTAGAAGAAGACATGTAAAGTCATATTCATTCAAGTAAATATTACTAAATAGAAATTAATAATTGAGACTGCAAAAAGAGAAAGAGGAACTTGCATATAGTCCAAAGTCAAATTATGTGACAAAATGCAAGTATGAAATACAGGTAGCAAATTGTTCATTACCTTCTTGCACGTTTATTATCCTGAGGATCCAAATCTTCTGTGGTTTCCGTGTCTCCTTCAAGCTCGTCAACATCTGAATCTTCTCTTGATGAACCACTCGTTGATTGCCTGACTTGCGCCCCTAGTTTTCCCTGGATAGCAGGTAAGACTGCTGAACCAAGTGGTCTACCATCAGCCTTAGGTGGTGCCACTAGTACATCATAAGCAGTACTTATATTGACTGAAAATCAACATGGCAGTGTAAGTGATGATAATGACACTAATATCTTAGAAGAGAAAGACTAATAAACGAAAAATATAACAATGTGTAAACCACCCAGAAACATAAAATCAATGGTTGGTAACGCACATATCTAATGGAAGAAGAAACGCAATGCGTGAAACTACAAAACTGTCCCTGAAAAGCTTTCTCCAAAACTCAAGATGCAAAAATGTTCCACCCATTAGAACAGAGAGCAGCGGCATCATTGAGTATTAAATAACAACTCAAAACATACAAGGTTATTCCACCTACTATTGAAGAAGAATTAATGTTCCCAATAGAGAATTTAGCTGTAGCAAATAGCAATCTTCAAGAACAATGACTCATGAAGCATCCAACAAATTAATGGCTCCAGGTGAATTTCACTACTTCACAATATGAACTATTTCATGTCAAAACAATACAATCAGTGAAACAAATGAAGCTGTATTGAGAAATTACTAAAAATATAAACAACAAAACAATCACATTTTTAGGATTTGAAATTACCAGTAGCTTGGGATCCCAACTCAGAAGGCTTTGCTGCCTGCGTTTGAATATCAATTAAAGAAGATTCTTCTGGCTTCGCAGGCGCCGCCTGCAAACACGATTCTTATTTTAATAATTTTTTATTTTTGTTTTCCAAATATCAACTAGGAATATTAATTTATGTTTGTGTGTGAGAGAGACACCATGAGAGCAACAGCAGCGCAGGCAAGATCGAGTTTGCATTTGAGATAAGTTCGGTACTCATCGGAATCAACCGGTGCCGATGAAGAAGGAATCACCGGCGGCGGCGGCGGATCGAGAGATGGATCGCGATGAGACTTTTTGATCTCCGCCACGTCATCATCTTCAATTTGATCAGCTCTTGATTTAGAGACAACAGACGAATCAATAACTGCAGGAATTGAATTACAGCTAGCGGACGACGACGGCGAAACCGTCACTTCTTCTAGAAACATCTCGAACTCCCATTCCGATTGGCTCCTGTTCATCGGCAACGCATGAAACGACGCCGGATCCGGAGACGATGATGACAAAAACGAGTCGGAGAAATCGTCGACTGAAAACAAACTATTCATCGTATGATTCACTGAATTTTTTTTTCTCTTTCTCTCCTTTTTTTTTTTAAAAAAAAAATTAAAAAGAAAATGCCATTATCTGCGAATCGTTTGCGTAGTCCCCTCCCCTGCTTTTGTTTGTACGACACGTATGCAAATATTTTTTGCATTTTAAGCACGTGCCTGTTTCTGATGGTTCAAATGAGGTGGCATGCGTTGATTCGGTGACTTTTTAGCACGCGTGGCAAATGATGATTGGCTTGTTGCATGGATGACGTGGTACCACTGTTGCACCAAAGATTTTCTCGTTGATTCATGGGACAGTAAAATGGATGATTCAAGGAAAAGGAACAAGGGAGACGTGGGATCCACTTACTACAACTCCAGTCACGTAACATAATCGCGATCATTGGGTCATATTCAAAAGAAATGATAATGATATACTTACTCACATTTTTCTCGAATTTTATCTCAACTCTCTTATAATAGTTACAGTGAGTTACAGTAATTTACTGTAACTACAGTGTGAGAGTTGAGATAAAATTAAGTAAAAATGTGAATAAATTTATTATTTTTATAAAAAAATTCAATATTTTTTACTATTTAACACACAAATCATTAGATAAAAATGTAACAACCCTCGTGGTGCCATGTGGATTACTTGAGGGGGCCTCCATTCCCCACTTAACATTCATTTTCGGAGAATTGCCAGCTTGTATAATATTTGTCAATCCGCGGCTAATTGACTACTGCTGAGCCCTTCAACACGAGTCAGAGATTTGTTGGGTGGGATTTCACTCATGAGACAGGAAAAAAAAATTATGAGTTATATTTTGTAGGATCATTTAAATATCATCCGGCCACGGTTCTGTTTCAGAATTAGAATTGAACTAGATAAAATCATAAGGTTATGGTTCTATTCGATTCCGATTCTAAAATCGGAATCAAATCAAAATCCATTTCGGTTCGGTTATAGTTCTACATATCATAACTTTAAAGTTCGGTTTAGTTCCAGTTTAGTTCGGTTCATATTTTTTTCCACAAAAATAAAGGACCAAACCAGTTTTTCCTATTCGGTTCTGGTTCGGTCTGATACTACGGTTCGAAAAAGATGGAATCGTAGAACTGGAAGGTTCGCTTCCGTTCGGTTCTGGAGAGTATATGTCATGCGTTAATTCATAAATTTATCTCTTTAATTTTATTTTTATTTTTTAGAAACGTTGGAAATTTTGCCACCAAACTACCCGTCCCGAATTTAAGCGGAACAAGTAAAACTCATATATGTCACAGACTCTAACAAAAAGTGCACCCTCATGGATTCAAACATAAGACTTGAGTAACATAATCATAAACCTTACGCCATCAAGCCACACTGATTGAGGATAAATTTCTCTCTTCATTATTATTGGTTAATTCCAAATTTAATCTATACACTTGTCAAATTAATAGTGGTCGGTCATACCATGTCATCATACGTCCGTCTTACACAAGTCTTTCTCCTTATGAAGAATAAAATTGTAAAAAAGCCCAAATTTTAGAGTTGGTCCAATTTAGATTGTCAAAACAGATAATATATTGAGTGATTATATTTAACCCGCATACATCCGTCTTACACATACCATGTCATCATACGTCCGTCTTACACATAGATCTTTCTTATTGTTCAATTCAAATACTTGGATCACATAATTATTCTCATGGTCATCATGGGAGAACAGATTTTAAAGATTTAGTGAAATTTTCAAGCTCCTTCAATCCTTCTTCAGGAGACTTTGCTTCACCCAGTACCTTCACCATAGCACTACCAACAATCACACCATCAGCTCCCCACCCTGCTATCTGCAGCAACAATTTTTTAACACCCAGTAATGAGTATGCCTTCATCGAGCATAAGCAAGGCAACGAATAGGCATCCGCATTCGTGTTCAAGTTTAAAGACTTACTTGTCGCACATGCTCAGGTTTTGATATGCCAAATCCAACCGCCACGGGTTTAGTTGTTGACTGTCACCGTAAAGATAAAAGCGCGAGTCGTAAGCTTTTGGTTTAATGTTCACCGATAAAAACCTACGCTGTTAAAGGCGTTGCTTAGACGGGTTTTTTAAACAGCCGCTTAGGCAGCGTTTGGACGAGTTGAACTAGCAAAACGTCTTACCCCGCCTACCACCTTTGACAGCATAGATTAAAACGAATATAAAGTCTTTGGATGCTATGAAATTCATGTTGGCAATTACAAATTCTTTTTGACAGGAGTTTCTCATCAGAATTCAGGTGAAAAAACAAGTTTATGCTAAATGAATATAAATGGTTTGTGTGATGCAGAAAAAACTAAAAGCTAAATCCAATTACAAAGACGAACCTCTTTAATTTCTTTGATAAGAATTGGAACTCGGTCACTAACAGATGCACGGGCTCCAGTAACTCCGATTGAGCTTACCTATAATTCCAGCATGTATAAAAAACGATGTCAAAATCTCTTCACGGCTTTATGTTCAGTGGAAATAGAATTCAACGTAAAGCCATGTGAACTGTAAAAAAAAAAAGGGCAAAGAATTTTGAACAATGTAGAATATGGATCTTACAAGATAGATAAATCCCTCTGTTGCCGCAACAATGGCTTTCATTCGATCTGTTGGAGTGGTTGGAGTCGTAAATAGTACCTAATTAACACCATCCGAGTAAATATATACGATTTTCTATGCATCAAGGAAAAGGGTAAAACATAACTCAGCCATTGAAAAAAAAAGTTTTAAATTAGATATCAGTGGACAAATCTAATGATATGATGTTATTTATGTGATGATTTATTTTACTTCACACTCTCACCTTTAGAAATCTATACTGAGAGAATGATGACAAGCTGGGCTAGGATTCTATCTTTAGCAGTTTAATTGGAAATTAGTAGCCTAATGGTGTTTAGAGTGATTAAGATTAATTAAAATTAATCTGAAATTAATCAGAAATTAATTGGAGAGCCACATGCCATATAGGCACAAAACAAAAAGAAGTAATATTAACTATTGTATGCATAAAATTACAAATAAGAAATCACTTTTATTATTTAGTAAAATACATTCTAAAAAAGCAAAATGATATCAAAATAGCACCCTTATTTATTATCCACTTATAACCAAACCAAACCAAATAAAATAAAGTATTTTCCATTAGGTGAGGTCGACAACATGGATCTTTTGACCCCATTATGCTTTATATGAGATCATTGTTTCATCAAACTCCATAAAACTTGAGTCTTTTTTTTATGATTTATATCCATGTCAACTTAGGTCTTCCTCTTCCTCGCTTAACATATGGAAGCACAATTTGCTTTGTTTTATTCAAGACTAATAATTTTAAAAAAAATGCAAAGTGACAATTATTCGTTTATCCTATTTTAATTAAAGAAAGGAAATTAGCATTTATCCACCTAAAAATTGTCCAAATTTCGAAAAAACACTCAGTTTTGAGAAAAAGACATATGTACACCCAAAGATTTAAAAAAAAAAACATTTACCACCTAAAATTATTAAAAAACAGGATGTTTTTTTGAATATCTGCTAAATTTCAGGTGGATAAATGATAAAACTTATTAAATTTTGGGTGATAATTGACCATTTTTATAATTTTGGGTACATAGATGACATTTTCTCAAAATTGGGTATTTTTCTAAACATTAAACAATTTTCGAGAGGACATATGATAATTTCCCATTAAAGAAAAACAATAAATGATAAGACTGAGTGACAACATGACATGTAGTTAGGCTCTTCATGCCACATCGCTTAAACTCCTTTTACATCTAAAAAATTTGTGAAATTGAAAACTCAGACAGATCTGTTTATATGCATAACATAAATTTATTTTTGAAAGCAGTAAAAATTCTCATTACAAAGGGTAGAATCAGAAGAGATCCTTGAAACAAGTTGGAACTTATATCAATAACCACAAGATTCTTCCAAGGAAATCATTGTATGGTGCTTGTAAAAAAGTTGTTAGAAAGATTCATGTAGGTCAAAAGATATTCGGAATTTCACCAATAAAACTGTAATTACACAACTGTAAAACCTGTTATATACATATATATATATATACATATATATATATATATATATTATTTTTATTTTTATTTTTATTTTTTTGGTTTTGGCCCGGGCCCGGGCCAAAAATGGAAAGCCCGGCTCGGGCTTTCATTATAGGGCCCGGCCCGGGGCGGGCCGGTCTGGACTTTTCTGTCACCCTTACTTAGAGAAAACAAAATGAGGTGAAAGAAATTTTTAATAATCGAAGCTAAATAACCCATGTTTTTGTTTATGAATTTCAATGGATTAATGTAAAGTATAATTAACTCACAAAACAGTATATCATTTTATAGTGACAATTAGTATATTTTTCTTTTGAAAATATATTAAATCAATAAAAATTAATATTATGTTATTACATGTCAATGGACAACTAATAGTAGCATTGAGAAGAGAAAAAAGATTATTTCAAACTGGCTCTACTAGTGGATAGAACCTGCTATAAAAATAGATAAATAAATAAATGGTTACTTACATATATGGTGATTCAATGCTACTATTAGTTGTCCATTGACATATAATAACATAATATTTTCTCTTGATATTATGTTCATGGCTTAAGAAGAGTGAATTCTATGCTTAGGTAGATGTGTGGGTGGACTAGGGGAGGGAAAAATAGGAATAAAAAAATTCAGAAGAAAATGAGTATAGCATCGATTAAAGAAAAAATGAGAGAAACACGACTAAGATGGTTTGGAAATGTACAATGTAAGCTTTTAAGTGCCCTAGTGAGAAGATAAGAGCAAATGGCGTTGCCATACGTCAAGCGGACAATACCTAAGTTGACATAGACATAAACCATAAAAAGATAAATATTTTACTGAGCTTAATGAGACAATAATTCAAAATAAAGTATAATGGCGTCAAAAGATACATGTAACCGACCCTATCTATTTGGAAAAAGCTTTTGTTTCATTTGGTTTAAGAAGAGTGAATTCAATCGAAGCTATGTAATAACTATTAAGAAAATATGATACTAGAAATGCTTCCTTAATAGCCAAAAGCAAGAAAATGAATATTTCAGGAAAAGTGACATACCAGCTCAATCTTATTTTTTATGGCTTCCTTCCGTAAAGATTCAGTCTCCTCCAGAGGGATATCTGGAACCACAAGGCCTGTAAACATAAGCAGACATAAAACAATTAAAAAAAAATAGAAGAGGAAAATCAGAGTCATTAGAAATAAAAAAACAGGTGCATTTCACCACTAAGCATAGCCTGCAGAGTGCAAATGACAGCTTCGTTTCTCATAAACAGCCCGTTAATTTAGCAACAAAAACATGATTATTTTCCAATTTCCTTTTGCTATGGTAAACTCAAGAACTAGAATGTTTCAAAGAAGTCTACTGCTCTGGGAGGAAAACCTAATTGCAGAATTGCAGTAGACTAGATTTGAAAACAAATTAATAGCTGCAAAGAAATTATCTCGCCTTAGTTTGATAGCCATTAATTACCTAACAACAGAAACTTTTCACCGTCTCATACAGAGCCCAAATAAAGCAAACTGTCAAGAAGTGATAATGGAACCAATAAACTTGATGAAAAAATGATTGCAGGAGGCAAGTATACTAGTTTTAATATAGCTGTTATTGAAGAAAATCGCCTTAGGACGAACGAGTAAATGAGGGGCGAAAAGAACGAGCATGTCAAAGGACGAAAAGCAATTATGATGACCAAAGGAAAAGCGGACGAAGGACGACGAAGGGAAAGGCGATCAGGACAATTATCGTGCGAACAGACACGTTGCAGTTAACCCCACGATCTAGCAGTTAGATAGCAGCTCCCCACGTTCTGGCAGTTATCACACATAATTCAGCAGTTTAACATTTTAAAACATATTTTTAAATAATTAAGTTTCCTTATTCACGTATGGACACGGCAAGAGAAATTATAACAAATTTTATTGATAAGTTGAAAACTATTTTAGTTAGAAGTCATAGACTCGCAGTCAGACAATATGTCACAATGACTCAAACAGACAGTATCATTATGTTTCTTTAACATCTTTCTGAGGCTTCTACATGGGAAAAAATTTTCTAGCGAACAAGAACGGACCCTTATCCGTTGAGTTGTGGGTAACATTTACAAGACGCATATTGATTGACCTCACAATTAAATATCTTGTTGGTTAAACCTCTTGCAGCACTTCATCATTCCAAATGTTTGATCATCATAAGGAGTTTGAGACTGCATCACAATTAAAATCTAAAAGCCAATGCAAAACATAACATATAAATTACCATGTATGCCAACGTCGCTTACTGTGGACATGAAATTCTCAATTCCACGCTTCAGAATCGGGTTGTAATACATAAATAAAGCAATTGGACAAGATATTTGAGGAACCACCTGTCCAACCAACAGCGAACACATGATGAGAAAAAAAAATTTAACTCTCAAAAAGAGAAGTAAATACACAGTGGAGTAACTGACACAGAAACACTGTTGTTCAAGGAATCAATTGTAACTATGCATGCATAAATCTGTGTGATTTCCAATTTCAGTCAAGTAAAAAATATAAAGTAGATAATATGTCTTTTAAGTAATTAGAATAACAGTTGAAACGAATAAAGTTCCTAATCAACCCACTTGGTTAAACAAGTTTTTTAAAAGAAAAGGTAAATCAAAGATCCACCACCAAACTAACTAGTTTGCCCTGCTAACAGTGATGCGATGCGAGTCAAAATAGGAGCTTAAGAAAAATATTTTATACAGTTATAAATGCATGCCTTTGTGTAATAGCCAGGTAAATATAGCATATCATATAACATCCTACCTCCTTCAACATAGAAAGAATTGCGTTGAAGTTGGTCCCTCCTGCCAAGGATCGTGTAGTCGCAGCCTAAAAAAAATACTTATTAGAAACAGAATTCAAAACACTGACTTAAAAACAAACAATAATACACTATTATCAAACCTGGATGACTGGACCATCTCCTAAAGGATCACAATATGGGACACCCAGTTCAATTATGTCTGATCCACAGGAATCAAGCAACTTCAATGCTTCTGCAGTGGTTGAAAGGTCAGGATCGCCGGCAGTGATGTATGGAATAAGGGCCACCTTCACACAAAATCATGATTATCATGTAAAATTTTATAAGTTCACAAGGACCTTCGGCAAAACCACATAAACCCAAATTGATTTATAGACTATACCATTGGGGCAGGGGTGATCATGAGTCGGGTCGGGTCGGGTTTTTTGAAATTTTGTGATACCTGATCAGGTCGAGTCACAGAAAAATCGGGTCGTGGGTCGGGTCACGCGGAGGTGGAACCCGATCGGGGTCGGGTTGGGTCGGGTCATTAACAAAATATATTTTTTTAAATGAATTAATTCTTTTGAATTATAAATATTAGTTATTTTATGTCCCAAAAATTATCATATATATAAAGTTTTAATACAAAAAAGTAATAAATAAATGAAATAATAGTAAAAACTTAAAAAAAAAATAAATTTTTTTTTTTTTTAGAAAAATAATAAAAATATTATAAAGTTGGATAAGGTTTTAGTATCAAACACGTTGTCCAACCCGAAAATGGTCGGGTTGAAATTTTCCGAATTTATTTAAACACGTGCGGGTCGGATCGCAGGTTGACCCGACCCTATGAACACTCCTAAATTGGGGCATCGAAAATGAATTCACAAAAAATAAGTATATTCATGATGAATCCATCAGATAAAACACCTCTTTTCACTAGCAAGAAATAATGAACCAGTCGCAAAAATAAGTTTAAAAACAATAAAAAAAAAATTCCCAAACATAATTCCTCTTCATTTCACACTAATTCAAACAAAAAAGAAAAAAAAAAAAAGAACCCATTGTAAACGAGATAAAGGAGCTCACTTACTTTGCCTTGTCGTTTCAATCTGGAGAAAGTTTCAGCGAGGCCAACGGTGGGAGATGCGTTGAGAGCTGCCATGGGAGTGAATCTTTTGAATGAAAGAGTAGATCCGTGACTGAGAGAATAAGAATTATGTGGGTTCCTCAGATGGATGAAGCTAGCCGCCGTTGCTTTCAGAGCAGTCATTTACAGGCCGTTTTTGGAAAAAGATCCGGAGGCTGTCATCGCCAAGCGAAGACCCTGATATGGGTTTAAAAGCAGCGACTAGACTGACAACGTACAGGCTGGCACCTCACTTGTTGACATTTGTTTTTGTCTTCTAGTTTGATTTTAGGGTGGGTTTATGTATTGAAAAATTTCTTGAAATATAAATGCCGAAATAATTAATAAAATAATTTTTGTGTACTTAGGTATGAATATGGGTGGTAAAATAAATCAATGAATTTAATTTGTATCGAATAATAAATGAATCGAATCAAAATATGATTGACTCATATTCGATCCGTTTATTAAATGAATCGAATATTCGTTAAGTAATGATATTATTCAATAACATAATTTATTTATATTAATTTTTCATAAATATATACATATGAAATATGTAATTAATATATTTACTAAAAATATTGTACCAAATATCGACAATATTATTTTTTCTACGTAATTAACCATAATTTCGGGAATCTTAATTGAAAAAAAATAATAACTAGTAAAAGAAAATAATAAAACGAATCGTAAAATGATAAATGAATTGATGAGCTTAAATTCATACTCGATTCGTTTATAAACGAATCGAATCGAAAATGAATCTATTTTTTCAAACTCGTATTCGCTTTTAAAGCGAATCGAATCGAACAAATAAACGAATCATAACCCAAATTGTCACCCCTAGAAGCTTTTGATACAATCAGAGGTATGAGTAACGTGATATAATCGATAAATTAATAAATGATATGTATATTTAATATCTATTTTTTAGTTGTTTTCTAATATTTTAACACATGTGATAATGAATTATTGGATTATTATACGGATGACATGATACTACTGTTGTATCATAAATTTTCTCCAAATATATGGAGAATATCTACTCTCAAATTGGGATATTTGAGGCAGAGAGTCCAGTGGCAAAATAAATTGTTATTACGATATAAAATATAATTAATTAAAATTATATATTAATTTATTAATTATTTTAGAGGTAAAATTATAATTACACAATTCAGAAATGAGATTCTCATTCTCATAATGTGATTCTCATTCACATGAGAAGATGTGAATAAGACTCGCATTCATCATCGTACTACTTTCACATTATTATTTCCAAATTAATAGGGTGGACATTTCGAGTTCGATTAAGTTTTTTTAAAGTTCGATTCGGTTTCCAGATCTTTCAGTTTGAGAGTTTACAACCATTCGGTTTTTTTTTTTATCAATTTTCAATTCGATATTTGATTCAATGTAATTATGCTTGGATATTACAATTGATTTTATCAAACGAAAAAACTCACGATATATTAATTTATGACGTCTGATGTATTATTTTGAGATATTATCATACATTTGTAAAAATTCAAGCATGAGTAGGGATGGTAAAAATCCCCGCGGGACCCAAGATGTTAGGGGCAGGTTTTTTACGATCATTTTTAAAAACGGGCTGGGTGCGGGTATAATTTTTAATACCCGTTAGGTATACGGGTCGGGTATGGGTATAAGACTCTCGAACCCGTACCCGCTCAATAAACTCGTTTGACTTTAGATTTTTAATTATTAATTTTTTTGTCAATAAATTTAATTACAGTATGATCATTAACCCACACGCGTACCAACATTGAAAGTGAAGTTAAACCTCAGCTGCTGCTTTTGCTTCTGATGTGTATAGATGATACGTCAGGTCGCCAATGCCAACACCTTCAAGCAAGAATGCCTGGTTCATTCTTCATCAGTCCCTTTCTCTGGTGAGCGTTGTTCTTACTTCTTGTGCTAACAACTTTTTAAACCTACATTTATTAATTTAGTATTCTTATTTCATATCTATTTGTTCTAATAACTTTTTAATTGATTTTTTTTCTTCTTTTTTTTTTTTAAAAAAAAATATAAAGATAAAAAAATTAATTAATAAATAAAAGGGGATATGAGATATGGGATGGGGACAGATATATCTTTTTCTATACGGGGAATCCCCGACCCATACCCGTACGAGTGACGGGCCGGGATCAGGGATATTATATATCACACGGGTACGGGTACATGTATTGATATCCTCGTCTTATACCTGGCTCATTGTCATCCTTATATATGAGTACATAAATGAAATTTTATGGATTAGTGACTTACATATATTTTTATTTCATTTAATCATATCGATTTAAATATATTTTGTTAAGTGAGAAAAAGTATGAGAGCATGCCAAATTTATGCAGTGTAATCTAATATATAATTTATGAATATTCTAAGAAAATCCATATAAAAATATTAAAATTTACTAGGGTGGGCATTACAGGTTTGGTTCGATTTTTGTGATTAAATTTCAGTTCGGTTTATTGGAAATGGTGATTGAGTGCCATTTATTTTTGTGTAAATATTTATTATTTATAGAATATAATATTTCTTTATCATAATTATTTATTTAAATATTTGTTAAATTCTTACTTTTATTAATATATTGTAAATTTTATAAAAAATCACATATGAGTTAGATAACCAAAGAGTTAAGGATTTGATTTTGACTCAAAATTTTATATGAAATTAATAAAGACCTGGAGTTTCTATATATGGTGATATAATTGTAATTGATATTGGAAAATAGCACACGTACTCCCAAATATAAATTGTTCATGATCTTGACCTATTGACATGGGTCAATCACTAGATTGATAAGACTAGTGCATTATCTATATATTTAATGGACATATGGTTTGTCTCAACGAACCATGAGCTTAGCGGAAGCTCGTATAAAGATGCAGATATTCATTAGTTATATGAATATTGAATTGACCGACTTAAGACGATTAATAGATATTCCATAAATCATTAATAATTATCTTCTCGAGTTGACAAGTTAATGCAGTCCTTAGATTTGAGGCACCACAGTAGTCTTGTGAGTGATCCTCCATAGTTGATGTCATGTATGTCAGAGACCTTTCATGGTCTGACCATTGAATGGTTGTCAGATATGGACCGATACTCATAGAGACCGGTGTGTGTTAATATTGGGATTTGTCAGTTCATATGATTGGATTGTCTCATAATACTTCAAATTATGTTCTAAAAATATTTTGGCCAAAAGTACTTTTTGAAAAGCGTTGTCGGAACGTTATGAATAATATGGAGGAAAATAGTTTTCTTCAAATATTATTTTTATTACGTAATATAATTATAAAGATAAATATAGTACATTGAGCAGATAAGGTCTTGACGATAAGATTATGACCTTGCTCAATAGGAGACAAATGACAAAGGGATTTTGTATTAACACTATAACATTAACTTGTATGGTTCAACGTGTCGAGTTTGTTTTGTCATGATTTATAAGTAGGCAGATCTTCATGCACATATATAAAGAGTTGATATATGATTACCATACATGAACCTAAAGAGTCTCACAATAATTAATTGACTCATTGAGCGGTATGGTAATAATAGTCAATTGTTGACAATGTATTTTTATATTCGAATTGAATTGTTCAATTGATAATTTATGAGATAAATTAAAAATGAATTAATTTTAATATATCAAAAGTCGATATATGATTATTGTATATTGTTAATTGTTAATAATAATTCAAATGTGACTTGAATTGGTATATTAATTAAATTTATGTATTATATATTTAATAGTTAAATTAATACATAAATCAATTAATATAATTATACATGTAACTAAATTAATTAATTAAAATGCAACTATGGTTACATTAAATGTATGATTATGGTTAAAGTAACCACAACCATTAATTTAAAGATAAGGATAAAAAAACTAACCTAAGTTTCATTTATATACCATGGTTATTTTTTGCTCATGGTTAATGTAACCATTGACAAATGGCTTGATTTTATTAAGCCAAATGTTGATAAGGTTGAAATTAACTTGGGTTAAATAAAAAGTAACTTCGGTTGGGTTTTGAATAAAGCTTGGTTAATGTAACCAAAATAAAAATAATCATTTATGTTGTTTTTTTGGGGGGCTAGTGGCCACATTTGGCAAATCGCCGGGAGCCACAAAAGAAATTTCGAGGAAAAACAAAATTGGAGAAGGAAGTTTAAATTGTGGTGGTTAGCTTAAAACCAATTCTCAAGTGTTAAAAGAATTAATTTTTGTGTTTGAATCATTCTTTAATTGTTCAAAGTGTTGAACATCTAGGAATGAATTTTGGGTTGTCATTTTTGAACAAGCAAGTCGCCTTTTTGTATAGGTGGTTCGACCCTTAGTCAATTTAGGCCGTCATTTAGGACCTCACCCAAATATAATATGCCATTAAAATTTATGCTATATATTTAAGTATATTATAAAATTATTATAAAATTTTATTTTATCTTAGAAAAATAATAAAATTGTCCCTAATTGATTAGTTAATTGTAATATAGAATTATTAAAATTATTAAAATTATTATATTTAATAAATAATTATCTTGATTTTTCTTATTTTCCAAACAAATAATATGATTATTTTATTTTTAAAAAATATCTCTAATTTAATAAGACGTTGTTACTTAAGACCCTAAAAAAGCTTGAGCCACCCCCGGTCCTCTTGGTTGTCAAGATTTGCTCAAAGGAGCACTTTTGGCAGGATTGAAGCTTGGAAATCAAAGCTTAATGATGTTGAAGCTTGGAGACGATTCTTAATGCTTGCTTGGAGCTTTCAGAGCGTAAGGACCAACAACAAACACTTTCAAACATATAGAAAAATCTTAATGTAGCATTTTATTAATTGTTTAAGTATAATTAATTAAAAGTTTCAGAAATTTTTAGTTGCATTTGATGTAACAAGAAAAATCTCTACACGGATATTAGTGTTACATATATTTTTGAAGAAATTGATGAACTTTAAAAAGTGTATACTTAATAAAAGAGAAACTAATTATTTTATATTTATAATTTCATTAATCTCTTTAATTTAGCACATTTATAAAATAATAATTAAATTTATGTTTAATATATTTTTATTGTGATTTTTATTTCTTATGTAAGTGAAATAATACTTTGAATGCATAACTAGAAAAATTGACATGACATTTTGATTTTGGAGGTCAAAAACTTAAAGTGACATTTTAACAATGTATAATTTCAGAAATTCCAACATTACGCAAATTCGTATTTTGACCATAATTTTTTACTATGATATTGGATCCATCCTCAGATGTTTCACCCACTATATAATAACGAGCCCGGAAAGCGGCTAAATGAGCATAATAAACAGGAGGCACTATGGAAACTGATCGAGTACACCTTACATATTGGCTCTCGTGCTACTCCCTGACGACTGTCGCTATCGGCGCTGTCTGGCCTTCATAGCCTCGTAGTCTACACACCTATTCAGGTAGTCATTCCTTACCAAGTCTTCCACATGCTCTTACAGGTCTGTACACCTTTATGTGGCATGTCTCTTCACAATGCGGTGCACGCAAGAAGCTATGTCGTATCTCTTCTCAATCGAAAATCTCATCGGGTCAGGCTTAGTCAGTAGGCCTTTATCATGGATTTCTTCAGCTATCTGGGATAATGGTCTGTTCAAGGCGGTGTACGCCATCCATCCGGTGACATGGGCGACCTGGTTTGGTGGCCTTCTCTCATGCGTTGGATTATTTTGAGATATTGGCCTGAACTCCTTCTGTCTAGGGACCGGTCTCCTAAGGTCTCTGCTCACATCACGTTGATTTTCTGACCTAGGTGCTTTCGACATATGAGTAGCCCCCTTATTAGGAAATCTTCTTCTTTTCCTCCATCAACACAAACTTTCTCGCCTGCTCCAAGGCCGTGACATAGTCCGGTATCTCTTGATCCTCATATGAGACCATAACTTTGGAACCCTTAGGGCTTCTTTAAAACTTTCCACACCTCCGAGGACTCATATGCCCCGACCTCCAGTACCAAGCGATGGACTCCATCTGACGCCTATATCCTATTAAATCATGCTACTATTGGCCACTGTCACAAGTTATCTAATGTCAGAAGATTAACTAGCCACATGCTCTGTAACATCCCGGATTTTCAGAACTGTTCCAGGAGACTCCCGGACGACTGTTTTAGTCTTGGATCGTGATAATGTTGAGAAATAAGAGTTCGAGCAATGTTATATGAGTTGGAAATATCATTCTATGAATTTTTGTCTCGTTGGAAAACGTGTGGGATCAAAAGCCGGTTACGCGATTTTCGTAAAATGCGTAAAGTTTCTGGTTTTGGACACGAACTGAGAAAACAAACTCCGATCGAGCTGATTTTTGGACCATTGGATTCTTTTTTCCGATACGAACAACTTTTGTGTTGAACACTTTTCGAGAATCGCATCAGAAGGGCTCCGAAATTTCGAGTTTCTAAAGAGTTCTAGAACAGGGACTGATTTGTTATTTTCACGAGGGCCAAGTGATATTTTCCAGATAAGTATAAATAACCTCTTAGTTTCATTTATTTACAAAATTGGCAAACTCTCCCAAACCCCCTCACCCGACCCCTCCCGTCGCATTTTGGAGTTAGCCTCGCCGGCGACGACTCCGGCCACGTCAGGCCGGCGCACCGGTGGCGACGTGACCGTCCGGCGTTGAGGAGCAGTTTGGTGGCCGGCGATCAGCCGTAGAACGCCGGCAGCAGTGAGGATCGACGACGGCAGTGGCGTGAAGAAGATGGGTCGGTTCCAGCTCGTCGGTTCGTTTTACGAGCCGTGCCACCCGCCAAATCGAAGCCCTCGGAGAGTACTACGAGTATGCGGAGTCGGTTTCGCCGAACATCGGCCGATGGCTCGCGAATCGAGAAGAAAAGGTTCGGTGAACAGTAAACCCATTTTGATCGGTAGCTCCGATCGGAATTCCGTCGACACCAGCGCGTTCGTATGGCCGATGGGAGTCCGAATATGGCCTCGGAATTTCGGTACGACCCTCCGTTTAGATTTTGATATTTTCAAGTAAATCGATTTGTATTCGGATATTTCTAATAGTTCCGTAGTTTAATGAATTGCATGTTTATGAATTGAATATGATTATATAGGTTAAAACGATATATGTGGTAGAATCCGGGGTGAAACAGACGAGGTATGATCGATCCGGTAGTATTAGCGAGATTCCGGTAAAACGGCGTTTCTCGCGCGATTGAGTATAAATGATCGTAAGTTTAGTTATGGTGTATTTATGGTATTGCGAGGGTAATTGGGTAATTTTGGTTTAGTTCGGAGGGTTCGAGACCCTTCCGTAGCGTTTGCGAAAACTTTTCCGCAAGTTTTGCCGCAAACGCGTAAAACGAGAATTTGATCTATCTAGTTGGTGTAGAATAGCAAAGTGAGCATGTATTAGAGTAATGAAACTTAAACCGTAGAGTCGGTGAGGATTTGGGGATTCCGAGAGAATCCGCGGTTTATAGTTGATAAGTAGAAAGTTCCGCAAATGGCGGTTCTGACAGTTGATGTGCTTTGTCTTGACAGATCGGACCCGGATCTCGGGCGTTCGTCTAGTCAGGTAAGTAACTCGTGCCTTGAATACTTAAGAGATCCAGCGTTGCTCGAAATCTTTAATATAATGAAGTTGTATATAGTTATAAGTATGAAACCTATATATATCTGTATACTTATATAATGATGAATGTAGAGGAAATAAGCAAGTGTATTTACATACATATCCAGATAAGAACAAGTAATTATAGCAGATGCATGAGTAAGAGAAAAGCATGAGTACTTAGAAATATAAGGATGCACATATAGGTATAAACTGGTATTTATACTTGGATAAAAGCATGTGAATTATATCATGAATATAATTTATTGATACTTGGGTATGGGGGATGTAGAAACTACACCCTAGGGAATGGGATTAGAGTTATAAATAAGATAATCGTATATGAACTAGTGTAACGAAGGAAAGTTTGTAAGTTATGCATTGTATGAGGATATTAGTAATATGAGTATTGGTATATGAGCATATAAAGTAATAAAGAGTATAAATGAATAGTATATGTATAGTATGAGTACATCTAAAAGATTATGGCATGAGATTCTTAGTATAAATTAATAGTAGAAATGACAAATCAGATTGAGAACTAAGACTTTGGAATTTGTATATGTAATATGTTAATGTCTGATATTGTAGAAGAGTTTCTATTATGTGTGTCTGGATAGAGGTAAGTTATAGAGGTAAGCCAAATGATAATGATTTGTGTGTGTGTGTGCATGGATAGATAAATATAGATGTGTATGAATGTAAAATAAATTTAGCATGTTTTGGTTTGAACAAGCATCCTGTTGATATTTGAGCATATAGTTTTTTAAGAACATTATAGAGGAAGTCATGACTAGAGTAGAGAGAAGCATGAGAAATGCATACATGCATGTGCATGTGTGGGTGTGTTTAAGTTTTCAACAGTTGAGCAAACAATAACAATGTTTTCAACGATTTCAAATGTTTTAAAGAGAGATTTCATTTGCTTTGAAAAGTATCGTATTTCAGAAAATATTTCTTTCTATCTACAGTTTGAGTAACAGATTATGGTTTTATGGTTTTCGGGGCATGAGGTAAAAACTCACCCCAGTATGTAACTTGAGACAGTTTGGACTTGACGGATACTTTGGATTCGGGATTTGGGATTTGACCCATCCCAGTTGTACACTGCTGGAATTGACGGATTTATTCACATGTGCACATGTGGAGGACTAGGGGGACGCTCCTAGATCCTCAGCGCTCAGATGGTACATTCCTGGGCGGAGATGCGCCTTCGGGCGGAGATGCGCCTACGGGCGGAGATGCGCCTACGGGCGGAGATGCGCCTACGGGCGGAGATGCGCCTTCGGGCGGAGATTTGGTTTTCAGAAAAAGGATTTCAGATTTCCAGTAAACAGCTTTCAGAAACAAGATTTTAGAAATAGTTTCCAGAAACCAGAGATTCAAAGCATTACTTTAGAAAGATAAGTTTTTTTTTGAGAGGTTTTCAAACTGATTTTCAGAGATACAGAATTCAGAGAAAGTTTCTAGATCTCAGTTTTCAGTTTTCAGATTTTCAGTACATTCAAAAGTCAGACTTTAGTAAGCAGCTTTCAGAAACCAGATTCTAGAAACAGTTTTCAGATCTCAGCTTTCAGATATCATTTTTCAGAAAGAAGTTTTGGAGTATCAGATTTTCAGAAAATAGTTTTTTTTTGAGATACAGATTATAGTTTCAAACACCGTTTTCAGTTTCCAGTTACAGTTTTCCGAAAGAGCTTTTTTTGTCAGAAAAAAAGAGCGAGATAAAGTTTTCAGCAAAGAGCTTTCAGAAGGATTTTCAGAAAGTATTTTCTAAAGACTTAGTATGTTAATTGTAGTAAAGTTTACAAGTCGTGCATATACCTCATGTATTCAAGTAATTTCATCTGTGATGCATATGGTTGATGTCATGCATGAAAGCATTAGTACTTTCATATGTGAGTTTTTCAGAAAAGGCTTAAAAGTAATAGTTATAAAAATATATGACCTATTGAGTAATGTATATTTCACAAGATAAGCATATAGATCACACCTTCGAGAGGTCATTGGAGATACATATAGATGATATTAATGCATGATTATATGAATTCATATTCGTGAGTATATGGTTAACTTTGTGCATCGCATATTCATATAGAGTCAGCATTTTGTATGATACGAGTACAGATTAGCATGATTTTATTTTAATGCATGTATATCGAGGATGATTGTATAAGTTGCTTGCTTACGTAGGAAGGACATACTGTAAGGAAGCTAGTTCACAATGAAAAGGTAACATATGCATGTAATCACGGATAATGGTAGTGGATTAGATAGTTAACAAAAATGAGTTTTAATTATCCGACTTGATGATATTTCAAAATAATAAAAGAAGGAAAGCTATCATAATTGTCAGATCTAGAATTAGCTCAGAGTATACACAAGAAGGTAAAAAGGAGAATCAGAATAGCACAGGAGAAGTGAAATGGATCTTAACTGTCAGCTTGTGAAGTAGTATTTGACGTATTTAATAGAAGTTAACATATATAGGTGTATGTACAGACATAAAGATTAATAGCAAGTAACACGGGAATAAACGTATATAAATTATTAAGTTAAATTAGATTGGATAATGATTGCATGATTACTTACTGAGTCATTATGACTCACATCTTTTCAGTTGAAATTTTGCAGGATAATAGCTGTAGTTCGGTGAAGACTTTGAAGACGGTGGATCGCCTCATTTGCAGTCAAGAGAGTCCTGGGTTGAGTATGGGTCCTCACGGCCCTTTTGTAAAGTTTTGTATTTGCATCTTATTTGTATAAGTCATGTAATAGTATAGTTTATTTGAGTTCTGGCCGGAGGCCAATTAGTTGATATTTTGTTCTTGAGTTCAGGCCTGAGGCCTTGATGTTGTGTTTCCTCCGGCCCGAGGCCGTGATTGTTGTGTTTCTTGTTGTTTGTGGATGCTGGCTACAGGCCAGGTTGCATGATGTTACGAATACATCATGCCGAAATTTCGTTAGAATTAGAGGCTTATGAAGATGGGTTCTCCTGTCTCCTGCCGGTAGCATCCTGGCCTAGGCGGGATGTTACATGCTCCCATCACATCAGGCCTTTTAGAGATGTGAGTCCCCATGCTAGATTCCAACTACCCGACCATGATCATGTGATTAAAAGTCAATAACTCGACCAGCTTTATCGGGTCGAAAATCATGGGTGACTGTTGCCGAGCGATCAGGTCGATGCAGTGCTGAGAAATCAACTATCTGAGCTACTCTGAACTTCTTCACTCATCGGGTTAGGTGACATATATGAACCGATCCGACCCTATCGCTAGGCGGGGCGCCCCTTCTCCTAGAGCTTCTACCATCAGAATCTCGGAAATGGAAATCTCCTTTATACCCTTCTTGCCTTGCTGGGATCCCGGTGCCCAAAAATCACCATTAACATATATGTATGTGAAAAGAATTATTATTAGTATGAATGTATGAATTTCTATTATGCTTGGATAATTTATTTTAATTTATGAAAATTAATTAATATATGAGATATATTATTTAAATGCATGAAATAAATTATAGCATGTTATTATATTTTATATGATGAACTAAAACAATAAAAATTTTATTTTGGTTTATGAGATAAATAAATTAAACCAAATTAATAAAATTGGATGAGATTCAATTTAATTAAATTGGGCCAAAAATAAATTTATTTATTTTAGATTTTACCGAAAATTATATTTTCATAAAAAATAATTTTTTGGGTGTTTTGGCATTTGGCAAATACCAAGGGTTTTTATTAAAAAATAAAAAAAATATTAGGATACGTTCCCATATGCTTCAACAACATACGGACCAACAACAAATATTTTCATGGGTACCCATCTGTTTGGTTTATGGGTTTTGAACTATTTAATTTTTTTCAAAATTTTGGTTCGGTTCGGTTCGATTCATTTCAAATCAAATCATTTGTCCACCCATATCAATTAGTAAACTAAACAAATAAAAAATGTGCTATAGTAAAAAAAAAAAAAATTTAAATAGCACAAATTTAGCAAGTATATAGTGATTACTTAATTGAAAAAAATAATTTAAAATGTAATGTTTGTTGTAAACTTATGATCTACTCACATTTTAATAGTTCTTGTTGTAAATTCTTGAAATATTGGTTTGGATGGAGGAGAGACATGTCCCTTGGATGGTACCCTAAAGGGACATGTCATCCAAATGAGAATAAACTGCATATAGGTTCTAAGTGATGCATGAGAAAGGTATAACCATTTGGAGGATTGCACCCCAACCCAAATGGTGCCATTAAGACACCATTCCATACCTTTATAAGGATGCATCCATGTTTATTTTCAGGGATTCGAATTTCATCCATTTTTTAGAGTCTCATATTATTGTTTGAGTCAAAAGAGAGTTCATTCATTTCCAAGTTCAGGATCTTCTTAAGGAGTGCCCCTTGAAGAAAAGGAATCCAAGTTATCCTGAGATAACATTAGCCACAAAGCCCGTAGAGCACTGAGACGGGGCTAATAAGTTCTTAAGGACAGAGAATCATCTCGAATTGGACGTTTTTAATCAGGTTTTTCTGGTTCTTAAAGTTTTAGGGTTTGCATGATAGTGTAGATCTACTTTTGATTTTCTAGTTTTGATATGTATGTTTGCATGTTAGTTTATCTTTAATGACAATAAACAACCAACAATCTTAAAACTTATTATTTTAGTGTTGTTTGATAGAAATTCGCATGCTTAGATAATAAAATTTTCTGGAAAAATAAAGTATGTGCATGAAAAATACGTAGGGCGTTCGAACGCCCGACAAACGCAAAGGCAAAAAATCTGAATTTTTCGTAAGAACGTTCGATCGCATCTTCAAACGCAACTCGAACGCAAGCCTTCTGCCTAAGAACGTTCGAACGCGTATTCAAACACAAATCAAACGCGAGCCCTCTGACTTAAAACGTTCTAACGCGTCCTAAATGCGACACAAATGTGAACCCTCTGGAATATTTCGTTCGAACGCATTTTCAGACGCCACACGAACGTAAACTCTATGGAATTTTCCGTTCGAACGCGTTATCGAACTCTCTACGAACGTGAACTCTTTGGAACACTTCGTTAGAACGCTTTCTCGAACACAACACGAACATACACACACTTGATAGTCTCGTTCGAACGTAGATACGAACGTGACACTAATGAACTAAGTCCTGGAATTATTTTTAAACTGAAATAGACTTAGATTAATATAATTATTCATAATATTAACTTAGTAAGATCATATATTATATCACAATAATCTTGGTAGTATAGATTTAAGTTAATATTAGGTTGTTCAATTATCACAAGCATACACATAGTGATAAAGTTGAAAATTAATTGTGTGTTACATACTTGGTTGAGAATTTAAAGTGTAATTATACACAAGTAATTCCATCCAATCTTGGTTGACACATACACATATATCTACACATATCGAATATTGTATTGCAAAATTAAAAGTGTATTACTAAGTTTTGAATCGCTAAGAGATTCTATTGAGAAATTGTTTAAAGGATATTCTGTCAAAAAGACGATAAGAGCCTAAGTGGTCAGGGATTTAAGTGGTTACTCCAGACCCCCCTCGTCCTCTGGGAATATTCCTTTATTTAATTTTCATAAGAAACTTTAGTTGAAATTCAATGACTTATGTTTATTGGTACTACTGTCCAATAGAACAACGAGTGGATACTTGGTATATCACTTTGAATGAGATCATTTGTTGATCGTTGTGCAATTTGTCTTTTGTAGACTTATTGACCCTTGTTGGTTTTCCAGTTACATATGGATATCAGAAACATAACAGTACCTGTCGCTCATGGAGAAAAATCGGAAAAGTTTGGGGGGGCAAACTTTAACAGTGGCAGAGCAAAATGTTGTTCTACCTGACAACTCTCCAGTTGGCTAACTTCCTCAAAGATCATCCGGTTCCTGTAGAGGGTGAATCGGAAATAGTCAAGGAACTGCGATAACAGACATGGTTGTCTGGAAACTTCCTGTGCAAGAACTACCTCTTGGGTGGACTTGACAATACCCTGCACAATGTGTACCAAGGCATGACTTCTGCGAAGATTCTCTAGGAATCTCTCAAGAAGAAATACAAAACAGAGGATGCCGGTCAAAAGAAATTTATCGTGTGTAGGTTCATGGACTACAATATGGTAGATTCAAGAACAATGATGTCTCAGTTGGGTGAAATGCAATTGATCATTCATGAAATACTGGATGAAGGAATGAAACTCTGTGAGACGTTTCAAGTTGCCACCATAATTGAAAAGTTGCCTCCATCATGGAAGGACTTCAGGAGCTATCTGAAACATAAGAAGAGGTAGATGAGCCTTGAAGACATTGGAGTTCGATTGAGGATCGAAGAGGACAACATGAAGTCCGAGAAGGCCAACTACAAGACTATGGAGTCTAAGGCCAACATCGTCGAGGGTGTAAAGGGTAGCAAGAATAGAAAGAACAGTGGAGCTGATTCTTCCCAAGCTAACAACAAGTTCAATGGGAAGTGCTACAACTGTGGAAATAGCGGTCACATGGCAAAGTACTGCAAAAACAAAAAGTCTCAAGACAGGAGCAAGAAAAAGAAAAATGAGGCCCATGTCATTGAAAATGAGCAGCTGAATGATGAGATCTCAAAGATGAACCTATCAGCAGTGGTAACTGAAGCCAACTTGGTTGGAAATCCGAGAGAATGGTGGGTAGACACTGAGGCTACTCATCATATCTATGCAAATAACAAGATGTTTTCCTTGTATCAGAAGGTCGATGGCGGCGATCATCTGACAATGGGAAACTCGTCTACCTCCAGAGTGGTTGGACAAGACACAATGGTTTTAAAGATGACATTCGGAAATAAGCTTACATTGAAGAATGTATTGCATGTTCCAGATATTCGGAAGAATTTGGTCTCCGGCTCTCTCCTTAGCAAGACTGGTTTTAAGCTTGTATTTGTTTATGATAAATTTGTATTGAACAAAAATGATGTGTATATAAGAAAATGATACCTCACTGGGGGCCTTTTCAAATTCAATGTAATGATTATCGATCGACACATTGCTATTAATAAAGCTACAACTTCTGCTTATATTATTGATGTTAGGACATGTTAATTATGATACAATGCGTAAAAAATTAACATGGACCTTATACCTAAATTTGTAATTGATAGCCAACATAAGTGTGAGGCATGTATTGAAGCAAAAATGCATAGAACATCATTTCATTCCATAGAACGAAGTTCTGAACCCTTGGAACTTGTACACACTGATGTCTGTGATATGAATATTGAGCAAATAAGAGGCGGTAAAAAGTACTTTGTCACTTTTATCGATGATAACACAAGATTATGTTATTTATCGATGATAACACAAGATTATGTTATGTGTATTTGCTGAGGAGTAAATATGAAGCTATTGAGAGCTTTGTACACTATAAGAACAAAGTGGAAAATCAACTTGGCAAGAAAATCAAGAGAATCATGAGTGATAGAGGTGGTGAATATGTGTCATCATTCGGTGAATATTTTTCCGTTCATGGAATTATTCACGAAACCACTGCTCTTTATTCGCCTCAAAAAACTGGATTGTTGAGCGTAAAAGCCGAACGTTGAAGGAAATGATGAACGTTATGTTGACAAGTTCTGGTTTACCCCAGAACTTGTGGGGGAAACCTTACTTTCCTCGAACTACGTTCTAAACAAGCTTCCTCACAGGAGATTGGACAAGACACTATATGAGTTTTGGAAAGGTCATGTACCTTCCTACAAATACCTTAAAGTGTGGGGGTGTCTTGCCAAAGTAATGGTTCTTAAACCTAAGAAGGTTAGAATATGACCCGAAACTGTTGATTGCATATTCATTGGATATGCTCGTAACAGTAGTGCGTATCGATTCTTGGTACACAAGTCTAAGATTTCTGACATCAATCCGAATATGATAATTGAGTCAACGAATGCGACATTTTTTGAAGAGACATTTCTTTGTAAGGAAATAAAAGAATATAGTCTCTGAAAAGAATGATTGATACTGTCAAGGACAGTGATCAGGTTGACCGAGAGTCAGATCAATGCGCAAATATTGAGACAATCGAACCTAGACGTAGCAAAAGAGCTAGAACGTCTAAGTCGTTTGGTCTCGATTTTCTAACATACTTGTTAGAAAATGAGCCTCAAAGCTATAAAGAAGCAATGTCTTCGCCGGAGGCACCTTTGTGGAAAGAGACTATCAACAGTGAGATTGATTCCATCCTACAGAACCATACTTGGGAGTTGGTTGATCTTCCTCCAGGTTGTAAGCCACTGGGCTACAAATGGATATTCAAACGGAAGATGAAACCGGATGGATCAATAGATAAGTACAAGGCGAGGCTTGTCATAAAAGGTTATAGACAAAATGAAGGCCTTGATTACTTTGACAACTATTCACCAGTGACTCGTATCACATCAATAAGAATGCTCATAGCCATATCAACTCAATTTGGTCTTGAAATACATCAAATGGATGTAAAGACGACATTCTTGAATGGTGAATTGGATGAAGAGATTTACATGGAACAACCAGAAGGGTTTAATGTTCATGGACAAGAACAGAAGGTGTGCAAACTTGTAAAATCTTTATACGAATTAAAACAATCACCTAAACAATGGCATGAGAAATTTGACAAAGAGATGTTGTCAAGTGGGTTCAAAACCAATGAGTGATAAATGTGTGTACACCAAATCAACTAAAAAAGGATATGTCATTGTGTGTCTCTATGTAGAAGATATATGATAATTGGTAGTAATCATAAAATGATTCAGTCTACCAAAATCGTGTTATCTAGCAGATTTGATATGAAAGATTTGGGAGTAGCTGATGTGATCCTAAGAATTAAGATTTCTAGGACATCAGACATATATATATTATCTCAGACTCATTATATTGAGAAGATACTGAGAAATATAATAAAGGGGATCTAAATATGGCTAGAACCCCTATAGACCTAACGCTTTATCTATAAAAGAATGTTGGCTCTAGCGTATCGCAATTAAAGTATTCGAGAATCATCGAAAGTCTGATGTATCTCACGAATTGCACACGACCTGATATCGCTCAAGCTGTGAACCAGCATAGCAGATATACGAGCAATCCGGGACATAACCACTGGAAAACCATAGTAAGAGTTTTGAGGTATCTGAGAGAAACTTCAAAATATGGGCTATATTACGAGAGATATCCTGCTGTACTAGAGGGATACAACGATGCTAACTGGATATCTGATACGGTGGATTCTAAATCTACGAGTGGGTTTGTTTTCACACTTGGTAATGCAGCCGTGTCATGGAAATCCTCGAGGCAAACATGTATTGCTCGGTCTACTATGGAATCAGAGTTCATAGCATTAGACAAAACGGCGGAAGAAGCAGAATGGCTTAGAAACTTCCTGGAGGATATTCCTAGTTGGCCCAAATCGGTGCCAGCGATAAGCATACATTGTGACAGCCAATCGACTATTGGGAGAGCCCAAAATATAATGTATAATGGTAAGTCTCGACACATACGTCGGAGACATATTACCATACGTCAACTGCTCTCAAGTGGCATAATATCGATCAATTATGTTAAGTCGAAGGAAAACCTAGCGGATCTACTAATTAAAGGTTTACCTAGAGAGCAAGTTGAGAAGTCATCGAGGGGAATGGGCTTGAAGCCTATAAATTAAGAATTGTCACTGTGGAAACCCAACCTAGCTGACTGGAGATCCTAAGATCTTGGTTCAAAAGGGACAACTGAAACTTTGTGAAATTCAAAATAAGCACGGAATAGTTTTGTACTCTTTCCCATTCCGATAATGACGCCGAGTGTTGTCTGTATATGTTAGGATAAACTAAGACTTTTAATGATCACTATATTAGGAGATGAGTCCTAATGAGGGTAAATGCAGATTACCTCTTCATAGTAGATCACCTATTTCAAGTAAGAAGTGAGGCCACTTCCATGAGATTTTACAGGCTGATTTCCCTAAAGTGTTTGATGAATCCAGGACCGCTGTTCAGGGCCGAAATGAACACAACCGTAGAACGGGAAAATGGTCGAAGTAAAGCCGTGTGTTGGCAATTGTCTTGGTTTACACCAACGACAGAACAGTTCAAGACTATGGGTCACTGGTTTGCCAAGTAAATCTGATTGTCATTCACTAGGAAAGGTTCAAGGCGAAAACTACCTATTTCGATGCAGCTTTAGTTCACGGAAACTCTCTCAAGTGTCTGCATGAATATTTGAATAATTGTGGGGGATTGTTGTAAATTCTTCAAATATTGGTTTGGATGAAGGAGAGACATGTCTCTTGGATGGTACCCTAGAGGGAAATGTCCTCCAAATGAGAATAAACTACATATAGGCTCCAAGTGATGCATGTGAGAGGTATAACCCTTTGGAGGGTTGCACCCCAACCCAAAGGGTGCCCTTAAGCACCATTCCATGCCTTTATAAGGATGCCTCCATGTTGTTTGAGTCAAGAGAGAGTTCCTCTATTTCCAATTTCAAGATCTTCTTAATGAGTGCCCCTTGAAGAAGAGGAATTCAAGTTATCCTGGGAGAACATTAGCCACAAAGCCCGTAGAGCACTGAGACGGGGCAAATAAGTTCTTAAGGACAGAGAATCATCTCGACTTGGACATTTTTAATCAGGTTTTTCTGGTTCTTAAAGTTTTAGGGTTTGCATGATATTGTAGATCTACTTTTGATTTTCTGGTTTTGATCTGTAGGTTTGCATGTTAGTTTATGTTTAATGACACTAAACAACCAACAATCCTTATATTTTATCTTTAACTTTTTATATTTATAACTTATCTTACATTACGTAGGGATAACAATCTCACCATAATTTCTCCTTATAAATAAATAGCAATGCCTCCAGTTTTTTTATAAGATGTTTATTCTTAATACTTTGTTCGTTGTTCTCTTAATTTATTTTCTCCTTTATTTATAAGAATATTAAGGTTCTTTTGGTGGTGAGAGTTTTATTTAGAAAGCTTACTTTGCTGAGTCACCCTGACATAGGCAGGACAACCCCAAACCTTAATATAATTAAGATTCGGTCTCCTACCGAACCATATCTCATACGGTGTCGTAGGAACAGCCTTTGAAGGAATCTTATTCAAAAGATGTGCGGCTGTTAAGAGACAGTAACCCCATAAGTAATAGGGCAAATCTGTGAAACTCATCATCGATCGGACCATATCCAATAAAGTCCGATTCCTCCTCTCAGATACTCCATTGTGCCTGTGGCGTACCTGGAGGAGTATATTGAGCGAGAATCCCATTCTCCTTCATATAATCCATGAACTCACCACTCATATATTCGCCGCCTCGATCTGATCGAAGGCATTTAATATATTTACCAGTCTGTTTTTCTACTTCATTTCGGAACTCTTTGAACTTTTCAAAGGTTTCCGATTTATGTCGCATCAAATACACATAACCGTACCGTGACAAATCATCGGTAAAGGTAACGAAGTACGAATAACCACTGTGAGCAGTTTGACTTAGTGGACCACAACATCAGAATGTACGAGTTCCAGTAAGTTAACGGCACGGTGTCCAACACCAGAAAATGGGGCCTTGGTCATTTTACCCTGAATACAGGATTCACAAGTTGGATAGGATTCAATGGTAAGATCTGGTATCAAACCATTCCTAACCAACTGGGTAAGGCGTTTAACGCCAATGTGACCAAGTCTCATATGCCAAAGTTCAGTATTATTAATATCAGGTAATCTACGTTTATTAACTCCAGTATTTAATATATCTTTAGAAGTTTGCAATGTATAATGACCATTCTGATTTGGACAACTAAGGATCTGAATATTATTTCTATCATATAAATACAAAGAACTATTCTTAATATTCATACAAAAGCCTTCTGTATCAAGTACAAAAAGTGATATAATATTAGCGACACATCCTGGTACAAAATGACAGTCATTAAGCAAAAGTGTCCCATTCGGCAATGAGATCTCGCATACTCCCACTGCAACTGCATCCAAAGAGTCTCCACTCCCGAACCGCAACTGCATCTCCCCTGGCTTCAGCCTCCTACTTTCCTTCAGCACCTACAACGAATTGCAAATGTGAATGGGACAAGCAGAATCTAAAATCCAGCTGGATGTAACGGCTTCACAAGCCAAAGATAAATCAATAACTGGAAAAATAAAAGTACCTGATGTAGAAGCTCTGTCTCTCCTCTCTCACTTGGGCAATGTAATCAGGACAGTTCCTTTTCCAGTGCCCAACTTTGCCGCAGTGGTGGCATTTGTCTTCAGAAGCCCTTTTGGGCTTGGCTATCTTCGCCTGCTGTGGAGGACCGAAGGCTCTTCTTCTTCTTCCCTTTCTTCTTCTTTCCCTTGGACATTCCTTGGGAAGAAGCAGACAGAGAAGTAGATCTAGGTGGGCGAGTCGGTACTCCCTTCTTCAGATCCTCTTCTGCCGTGAGCAACATCCTATGTAGCTCCTGGTAGGTGCAGACTGTCCCGTGCATGTTGAAGTACATCACAAACTGGCGGAATGAAGCTGGCAGAGAACCAAGAATGACACTCCTACCGAGAATGTCATTTAGGATGAGATTATGTTGCCTCAATTGATCGATCAATCGATCATTTGAAGAACATGTGGGCTAACACTTTGCCCCTCATCCAGACGCGCATGGAACAGTTCCATGGCGACCTTGTGAACAATAACCTGTTCCTGGTTCTCGAACGATTGTCTTAATCGCGTTATCATACTATAGGAATCTGATGTTCCATAGTATTGTTGCTTGAGTTTCGGAGAGAGCGAACTAAGGATGTATGATTTAACCCTTAAATCATCATTCTTCCAAGCTTCAAAAACTTGGCGTTCCTCCTCTGAAGCATCCTCACCCACTGCAAGGGGCAAGGACCCTCAAGAACATAACCCAACTTTTCGGAATCGAGGACAATCCTCAAATCCAATTCCCAATCTGTAAAGTTCTCAGCGCCTTTTAGTTTGTTCGCATCTAACATACGCGCAAACTGGTTTGGGATTGACCCGCCATCGCAAATCTATCATATAGATCACGAAAAACGGTTAGCAGAAATTAAGCAGTTTCATATAATATCAAAAGCATAAACTAGATCATGGATTTTTAATCTAATATGCCCCTCCCACTAAATCATGCAATACTGTAATCCCAAAACAGAATACAAATATTTAATAATTAAATTAAATATAAATAGTGAAAGGTGGACCCCGTGAATATATTTCAGCTCACAGCAGAGGCACGGTCTCGCCTACGTATATTCATCAGGTAGACAACTCATTTGTCAATCACTCAACAGTGACTCCTAAGTATCCGGTCCTGGCCGTTTCTCGTTGTTGCTTGGGCTGCTGCTGACCTGGAAGGCAGCCCACAAGGAACGTACCAAGGTAAAACTCGTCATGATAAACTCAAGTTACTTACGTAATCCTGACAGCTAGGGCACGTTCAGAATTCCGCTTTTACTTGAATTTATCTAGTATCAGGTATACATCCGTATAAATAAATCTTTATCGGCTACACCCTCACAGCAGATGGCACGGTCCTCGATGTAGTCACAAAGAAGATATCATAAACCGTATTGACAAGACGGACCATATAACATTATCAAATACAAATTACATTAAAACCTTATTATTATGATTTTCCGCTAAGTGTCATACACCCTAAATCTAATCAAATTGAGTTCCTAATAGCATGCATAAATCAGAAAACATGATTAAAACATTGATTCAATGTAGGCTAAGCATTTTAAGTGGCCTAGAATCAGACTCGCTCTGATACCATTTTGAAGGGGTCTGATAGGGGTGAATCCGGGTAACGCAGCGGAAGCGGTGAAAAATCCGATTTTCAGATTTCAAAACTTTTCTCTTGGATTAATAAAAAACACATTTATTTAATTACCCATAATCAAAAATGAAATAAATTTCAAATGAATCAAATCAAGTGAAATTACCAAATTAACCCTTATAGGTATTTGTGTCCTTTTAGTTAGTCCGATTGATCCAATCAATTTTGAATGATTCTAAATCATTTCTAGGATGAATTAATCATGCTCAAAACATCAAAACACCATAGGACACAAAAAACCCAAAATTCCTTATCAAGGCCGAATAGCCTCATTTGGAGGGCATATTGACCATTTGGTCATTTCATGCTTCAAAACCCATCTTAATGAAATCCAATCAACATGAAACTTTGCATGCATCATATACACACCCTAATGCTCAATATATCTCAAAAGCCCCAAATTTAGGAAAGGTTATAAACCCTAATTTCTCAATTTCCACAAATTGGGGCAAATTAGGGCCATTTACATTAAATCAATTACTTCAATCATCATTCTTCATCCAATCCAAGTCTCAAAACAATGAAACAACTCAAGATCAAATCTAGGTCATTTAAGAGTGGGTCAACAACTCTAGAATAGCAACATGGTTTCAAAACCTTGAAAGAATGTTTACAACTACAATAGTTACACTTCCATCATCATACACATGCTTTAACAACTTCACCAAACTTCCATCAAACAAAAACTCAAAGAAATAAAGAAAGAATTATCTAAGAATATCACATTGTTGAGCCTAGAACCTAAGGAACCATTTCCTCTCGATTAGCAAGTTTTGAAAAACTTACTAAATTCAGCAATCTTTGATATGTTCTTTCTTTTCTCAAAGCTTTCTTTAGAGTCTTCTTCAATGGAGTTATTTGGTAAAGTGAATTAGGTTAAGTGTTAAATGAAATGAAAATCAATTTATACTTGTTTCAATTTTAGCCTTTGGCCGAAATTGCTAGCAAAAACAAGAAATTAATTTCAATTTCATTTCAAGTTTCATTTGTCAACTTGCACAAATATCTTATAACCACTTTATTAGATATTTATTTTGTCAACAATTGCAACTAATGTCATTTACTTTAATTATCCTAACATAAGATATTTATATTTTAATTAATTTAATCATTTAACAATTAAATAATTAATTATTAATCAAATACAATATATTTAAATATATGTATAATATTTACATTAAATATTAAAAACATATATTCATTTAGGAAATAAGTCAAATAACTCATTTTGACTATTAATTAATGTGTATTTAAATTAATCAAGTATTAAATGTAAATCACAATAATAAGGAAATGACTATCTAGTCTCTTAGCCATGTATCTTGCGTTTAACCATTAAACGACTTTATAATAATCAATATTATTTATTTAATGTTGCTCTAGTGCTCACGAGTATGTTTCATTATTGAGACTCTCTAGGTTCAGGTATATCCGTCACGAAATCAAATTTCATGTCCATAATCTATCCACCCGTAGATTATGACGATCACGGATAATCCGCAAAAACCATACAGGTCGAGGTCATGGCAAATGTATAATTCCTCCGTCACAGTATCCGGATAAATCCCAGAGATACAGATGTAAACGTCAAATCTCTATCGGGACTATCCGTCGACTATTCTATTAGCAATCTCAAAAAGATGTTTAGAACTAGCTTCTAAACTTACCACGGGCCCATGGTTTTATCTGATTGCTAATCATATGGACTACCTAGCTCTGGTACACAGACTGACGGATCCTATCTTGATACACATAGGACACCCTGAGGATCTATCTACACCCAACGAACAAGCGGAGTCTGATCTAAATAGATCGGTGACGTGACTGCCATCTAAGTGTAGAAGATGTCTCATGTGCCCACAATGGCATCTCAAGTCTAAGAATCACAAGTGCTACTCAACCAAAAGAAGATTCTTATTGACGCTGGTGTACCATCCATTAAGAATCTTCGGTGAGTCGTTCAGTGTTTATCCGCTATAAAAACACCTACAGGTCTATACCAGTCTCCAAGACTTATGGTTCATTGAGAAACCATGGAATCATATATCCAGTATACGACTTGTACCGGTCCTCAACGGTTTACTATACTGACCAAGTAGTGTAAACCTTGACCAGGAACTGTCTGAGAATGACAACGTCATGATACGACTCAATGTCGTTGCGACGCTTTTGCACGGTACCATGACTAATCATTCTAAGGTCATTACGTCTTTACCATATAAAAGAATAGATTATATTATAGAAACTGCATATTATTACTAATAATAATGTTTTACAGAAGTATTTAAACAAAATACAACCGGGAATTGGCGCTCTGAGCACCAACCCCTACAGTACTAGAGGGATACAACGATGCTACTGGATATCTGATACGGTGGATTCTAAAATCTACAAGTGGGTTTGTTTTCACACTTGGTAATGCAGCCGTGTCATGGAAATCCTCGAGCAAACATGTATTGCTCGGTCTACTATGGAATCAGAGTTCATAGCATTAGACAAAACGGCGGAAGAAGCAGAATGGCTTAGAAACTTCCTGGAGGAATTCTATTTGGCCCAAATGCCGTGATAGCATACAATTGTGACAGCCAATCGACTATGGGAGAGCCCAAATATAATGTATAATGGTAAGTCCTCGACACATACGTCGGAGACATATTACATAGTCAACTGCTCTCAAGTGGCATAATATCGATCAATTATGTTAGTCGAAGGAAAACCGAGCGGATCTACTAATTAAAGGTTTACCTAGAGAGCAATTGAGAAGTCATCGAGGGGATGGGCTTGAAGCCTATAAATTAAAGAATTGTCACTGTGGAACCCAACCTAGCTGACTGGAGATCCTAAGATCTTGGTTCAAAAGGGACCTGAAACTTGTGAAATTCAAAATAAGCACGAAATAGTTTTTGTACTCTTTCCCATTCCGATAATGACGCGAGTGTTTGTCTGTATATGTTAGGATAAACTAAGATTTTTAATGATCACTATATTAGGAGATGAGTCCTAATGAGGGTAAATGCAGATTACCTCTTCATAGTAGAGTCACCTATTTCAGTAAGAAGTGAGGCCCACTTCCATGAGATTTTACAGGCTGATTTCCTAAAGTGTTTGATGAATCCAGGACCGCTGTTCAGGGCCGAAATGAACACACCGTAGAACGGGAAAATGGTCGAAGTAAAGCCGTGTGTTTTGGCAATTGTCTTGGTTTACACCAACGACAGAACAGTTTCAAGACTATGGTCACTGGTTTGCCAAGTAAATCTGATTGTCATTCACTAGAAAGGTTCAAGGAGAAAAAGACCTATTTCGATGCAGCTTTAGTTCACGGAAACTCTCTCAAGTGTCTGCATGAATATTGAATAAATTGTGGGGGATTGTTGTAAATTCTTCAATATGTTTGGATGAAGGAGAGACATGTCTCTTGGATGGTACCCTAGAGGGAAATGTCCTCCAAATGAGAATAAACTACATATAGGCTCCAAGTGATGCATGTGAGAGGTATACCCTTTGAAGGGTTGCACCCCAACCCAAGGGTGCCCTTAAGGCCCATTCCATGCCCTTTATAAGGATGCCTCCTGTTGTTTGAGTCAAGAGAGAGTTCCTCTATTTCCAATTCAAGATCTTCTTAATGAGTGCCCCTTGAAGAAGAGGAATTCAGTTATCCCGGGGGAACATTAGCCACAAAGCCCGTAGAGCACTGAGACGGGGCAATAAGTTCTAAGGACAGAGAATCATCTCGACTTGGACATTTTTAATCAGGTTTTTCTGGTTCTTAAAGTTTTGGTTTTGCATGATATTGTAGATCTACTTTTGATTTTCTGGTTTTGATCTGTATGGTTTGCGATGTTAGTTTAGTGTTTAATGACACTAAACAACCAACAAGCCTTATATTATCTTTAACTTTTTATATATTAATAACTATCTTTCATACGTAGGGATAACATCTCACCATAATTTCTCCTTATAAATAAATAGCATTGCCTCCAGTTTTTTATAAGATGTTTATTCTTAATACTTTGTTCGTTGTTCTCTTAATTTATTTTCCTCCTTTATTTATAAGAATATTAAGGTTTCTTTTGGTGGGTGAGAGTTTTATTTAACAAATTAAAAGGGTGAGAGTTTTATTTAAAATGAAATTAAATTAAACTAATAATTTTAATATTAATTTTTAAAAATTATGTTATGAAACGAATGAAATAAGATTGAGAAATAAAATAAAAATATTTTAAATAATTTAACCTCTTAAAAAACTCTATAATACAAAATAATTTTTCTTTTAAACACGCAAAGCTCTACTTAATTATAATTAAATAATTAAAAAAATGAAAAGAGCTTTTACCATAAAAAAAACAGTAACAATTAAGAAGTCATTCCAAATAGACTCTCAAATCACTTCAAAGTTCAAAATGTACTAAATTAATGTCCACATAGAGATGAAATCGGTCGTGACAGATTATGATTGGTTAATCCTAATCTCATCCTAATTACAAATTCGGACAATAAAATCCTTTTAAATCCTAGTGTTAATTCCATTTTTATTGGCAATACTCGTAATAAAACAAGTTCATTTGAGTTGTAATGAGTCTTGAAGATCTCGAAGCAATTGGACAAGTATTTGGACAAAATCAAATGGAGTTATCCGAATGATGTTCACTCTTTTTGAAAATTGCAGAAGCTTTAGAGCTCAAATTGATATGCGTTCAGTTGCATTAAAAATTAGACTCGAAGACGATCGCGTACATATAAATAACGCATGATTTGGCTAAGGGACGAGAAAGTTACAAGCGTTTTAAGTTGCCCCTGAAAACCAGTCCGCTACCCGGGGTTCGTGTAACGTTCATATTTGCGTTCGAACATTTTGTGGCAGAAACTTTACGTTTAAGTTGCGTTTGAAGTGCGTTTGAATGCTCTAGAATACTTTAGACACGTTTTAAAGTCAAAATAACAATAGGAAACCCTTTTCCTTTAACCTATCTATATAAAAAAACATTGAGCCACCTTCAAAGTGTTGAAAACACATTATTGTAGGCACTGCATTATGTATGAAGCCCAATGATGAGCCTTGTATGGAGGCACTACCTGAAAGTTGCGGAAGTCGCGGGAAATGAATGCCGGGAGGAAAAACTCCAAAATTAGCACCTCATTGGATTCAAACCAGCTCAGTCAGTTTCTATTTCAAACCTTAACATCGGCCCAGAACCTCTGCAATCCATGAAAGCCCATACAACCCATCCATACTTAGGAGATCCATTGTTACTATAAATTGAAGCTCAATCACCAAGAGAAACCCTAGACTCTTTTCACGCCAATTCACAAAAGAAACCTAAAGACATTTTCTCTCAACCTAACGACAATCACAAGAAAACAAAACCATAGATTTTTTGACACCTTACACGGCAACAATCAAAACTTTTCTCTTCTTCTTGCCTCTTCTCCACCGAACAAGCAATAACAAACAAAAGTTACTCAAAGCCGAAACACACACACACCTTGAACAAACCCAGAAACAAAATCCGGCCCTCCACCGACTAGAAACAACCCCAAATCGCTAAAATACAAACCAGGAAACCAAACAGCCCACACAACAAAACTAACCCCCTTTACCGTGAAACAAACAACAAACCTTAACCCCCTTCACCGTGAACAACACACCACAAAATCCAGCCCTCCACCGACTAGAAATAACCTCAAACCGACAAAATACAAACCAGCAAACCAAACAGCCCACAAACAACAAAACTAGCCCCATTCACCGTGAAACAAGCAACAAACCTTAAGCCCATTTGCCGTGAACAACACACCATAAAAACCAGCTCCATATTATCGAAAATCAACCCAAAAAATAGCAGCTCATACCACCGAAACAATCCCAAAAATAGTGGCAAAAAACAGAGAAAATAGCAGCCCCAAATACAGCACCAAAACCGTGAGAAACAGTAACCAAAACAGCTAGTGAAAATAGCCCAAAAATAGCAAAAACAACAGCCTAAAAATAGCAAAAACAGCAAGCAGAAACACCAAAACAGTAAGCAAAAACAACGAATTAACAAACCAGAAAAACAACAAGTTTTAATCCTTCCCGCGACGGACTAACACACTTCCAATAAAGCGTCTTAAAAGGTAGGACATGAGGGCACATTTTACTATATTTATTTTGTTCTGGATGTGGCATGCCTGGTTGGGCGTAAAATACGTCCAATCGGGTATGCAATGTCCTACATCAAAGACGACCAAATCTTTTGGTCACATTATTTTTTCTTTCTGCATTTTATTATTTACTTTCATCTATTCTGTTATTCATCTTTTTTTACTTATTCATCGTTATTTAATATTTCGCATTTATTTTGTGTTATTTATCTTTTTATTTAGTTATTCACTTTTATTATCATTTTAATATTCTGCCTTTTTTATTTATATTTTGTTATATTATTTCGCATCTATTTTTATGTCTGTTTGTATTACATTAATGATTGTGTGTATTATCCATTGCGGTATATCGGATGGAAACCCAGACATAAATTCCATAGCCGAATCCAAATGGACGGTAGTGCGGTATGTACTTGGGATACAACTCCACGTACTACTCGGGAAATACTCACAAATTTATGTTTATGTCATTATGGGTGCTATTTTCATGAGAACGTTCAAACGCAACTCGAACGCAAGCATTCTGCCTCACTCCGTTCGAACGCGTTCTCGAACGCCACACAAACGTGAATTCTTTGGAACACTCCATTCAAATGCGTTCTCGAACGCCACACGAATGTGAACTCTCTGGAACACTTCGTTCGAACGCGTTTACGAATGCTACACGAACGCACACACACTGGACAACCTATTTCTTTATATTTTATGCATTTTCGTCTCTTTAGTTATTTATTTTGCATTATGTGCTTAATTATTTGCATTTATTATTAACGTTTTTTTACTGTTATTATAATTTACATTATCGTACTTCTTTATTTAATATGTTTTTGGAACGATATATTTGCTTTTATTTATATTCATGTTTATTGGTGTGCAAAATTGTATGTTTATTTGAATTATCTTGCATATGCTGCATAAGACTTGGTTATGCCATTGTGAACCCGTCCATTATACTGGCATAAGTAAGGGACCATTCAGAACCCAACGATTTGAGGTCTTCCCTTGCGAGGGGTGAGTGCGGCCTTAAATCAGTTCCTAGTTCACACTGGGTGATGACTCATTCATTCTCCGGTTTAGTCCCCTGTGGGTTACTCCGTACTTTCTATGGGCTGTGAGCCCAACAATGTCGTGGTCGCCAAGCATCATAGGTATAGCGGTAAACCCCGCTTCACTCCTACAGATGGGGACCCCACTGGGGATAGAGAATCGGCCCTGAAATAATGCATTGTAGTGTCTGTGGCTTGGGCTTTGGTTACCCAAGTCTCATATATTTTGCATACCATTCTCACCCCGATGGTGTCATATATCGTGAAGTCACTTTCACTCAAGGCGGCAGATCATTATGTGGCGTCATCACTCGTTGGCACGTACCTCAGGGTATAAAAAAGGCGCGCTCACTTGGTCGCTCGAACCTTGAGGGGGAGAGGAGACCTGGTTGTGAGCAACCTCACCACCGGCGGGAGGGAGACTTTATCCATACCCTTATAAGCCCACATGTGAACCGTAGTTATATGTCTTATAGAAGCTACCCATATGCTTGTGTTTGGGAGCATTATCATTTGGATCAATTTGGACCTCTCGTCATAGGATATGAACTTGTTGGGCCACTTAAATTGGGACAAGTTTGCATCTTATGGTAATTGGGACAAAAATTTTCAAAATGACAATGAGCCACCTTGTGTTTGGGCCCCAAATCATTTGAAGTTGTTTGGCCACCTTATCGCAAAAGTGTAAACCTGTGGGCCTTTTCAACTGGGACAAGTTTGCACCTCGCGATAATCTAATTGAACGCTTTAAAATAATAACAGACGAACTTGTATGAAAACCTTGATGGACTTAGAAGGTCCAAACATGATTCGAATATGCCAAATGCATGAGTCTGATATCCGCACTGGCTTTCATCCAGGAAGGGTACGCCTTGTTATGGCATATTTGTATACTTTTGGATATCTCCAAGTCATCCCCACAACTGTGATTACCAAGGGCCAATTCGTCGTTTCTAGACAATGACACGATCCCCATAATAGGCTTAGTCAATATTGTAAATGGACGGTCTTTGTCTTTTACCGATGGAATGAGACTGAGGTAGCCAATGTTCACCCTTGTAGCGTATGAGAGAACGATTTTGTGTACCCCACATTGGTGCATAAAATAAGCCATACCTAGGACATATATGGACTTACCACGAGTGTGGGAGGAATAAGGTCGGAAGGATTTATGTTGTTTTGATAACCACTTGCATCTCATGCATCGCACTCATACATGCATCATGCTAACCCTTTATTTTAACAGTCATCATAGATATCTGTTGGGTTAGAGAAGAATGAAGACTTGTTAAGAAAAGATTAACAACCATGGATGCATCAGACAGTGAAAGTTCCCGCGTGGATCAATTGGAGACCAACTCACCAAGATTACTAAGCAACTACAAGTTTTGACCAACGTTATGGCCAATCTGAAAGTACCTCGCATAGTGGGAACATGAAACAATGAGAATGGAAGACGTGAGGAGCCCCCGAATAGAGTGAGCGAGAAATCCCTATTTTAATGATGACATGACTGAGTATGCCGCATGAAGGATAGCCGGGTCTTAGGCAGAGTTACAGAAACTCAGAGAACAAGTAGAGTTCGATACCCGCAAGCTGAAGGAAAACATGAAGATCTGTTAGACTATGATACAATGACTTTCGAAGAACAGCTGCCTCCCCAGTTTAAGATGCATGACATGGCCAAGTTCAATGGAAACGGAGATCCTAGGGTCCATCTCCGACAATATATTTCAGTGA